>JAOEHY010010621.1:0-14797 GCA_025447955.1 Psilopsiagon aurifrons | reverse complement strand
GCCCGCCCCTCGCCTCCCCTCCCGCCGCCGCGGCGCGGGGCTCACTCGCAGCCGCTGCTCCAGCTGCCGAAGGCGCTGCGCCCACACGGAGCCCGGGTCGAGCCGCATCGTCCTCCCGACTCCGGCGCCGCGGCACTGCAGGGCCGAGCGAGGCCCCGAGGGGATTTAAAGCGGGCAATGCGGGACGCATGGCGTGGCCGCCGTGGTGGCAGGGCCCGCCTCCTTCCCCGCCCGGCAGCGGGCACCAGCCCCGGCCTTCAGGCGCTCCGTGGGGGTGGCAGTATCCGTCCTTCGGCTGTGTCACTTGGGATAAGCGGCCTCAGCCTCTGAGTGGGATTAAGGATTAGGGTAGGGAGGGAACAAAAAGGAAGCCTGGCGCTCCCAAGGCCTGAGGGGCTGATAGAACTCTCCTCCGAGCACTGGTTCCCGGCGGCGCAAGCCTCGCCTTGCGGGTCAGTGGCCACAGCGATGGAGGAGAAGGAGGAGGGAGCTTGGAACTCCTATACTGGGTGCAGGATTTCTTCCCTGAGCAGTTGGTGATGTGTACTATGGGCTAAGGCTGAAAAGGCCACAAATAAGATTAAAGGATAAGAACATCTGTTGTTTGGGCTGGGAGAAAGAAGGCTGAGGGGAATCTGGTCACTGTCTGTAAATACCTGATGGGAGGCTATAAAAACAAGAGAGCCCAGTGACATTACAAGAGGCAGTAGGTACAAACTGAGACGTGAAACCTCATCTGAACTTTAAACACTTCTTATTGTGAGAGTAGTCAAACACCAGCACAGGTGCCCAGAGAGGCTGAGTCTCCAAGCTTCCATCCTTGAGGATTCTCAAACCCCAACTAAGCAGAGCTCTGATCTTGGGCTACGTGATACACTGAAGTCCCTTAAACTGCAATTATCCAGTTACCCTGTGAGCAAAGCCAGTGCTAGTCTTGGGAGATGGACAAAGCCTGCAGGTCCAGCTGCTGAAGGAGCCCTAATTGGCTGCTTCGAGTGGAAGCTATTCATTCAGGCTATGGCAGGAGGTCTCACACTAAGGTGAATGCTATACAAGGTAGTAATACTATTTAGTGCTCTACTGTATTGCACTGAAAGATCAACGTCTCAAAAGCAGTCACAATACTATTTGGCTATTAAATGTGAACATACACCAGATACAAACATGTCAGCTTCTTGGAAGTGGGAAATAATGCTATTTTTGCACTAGAATTTGGGTTGGTTTTTGGTTTTTAAACCAAAGCCAGCATCATAATTACGGAGGAATCCAGTACTGCAAAACAGTATTCTCAAGTTACTGTCTACTGAACACAGCGAATGCGCTGTCACACAGGCAGTAGAAAATCCAAAGGCATGCAGCAGTGGACTTCTCCATGTCTCACACAACACGGGTATCAGTCCTTTACAGAGGAACCCAGATGAAGCCCACCTATCACACACCAGACCAAATGTGCCTGTGCAACTGTATCAGTTGGTGGTATTGTAACTTCTTCACACAAACTGTAGCCTCAGACTAAAACCAGCCTCAACAAACTGGCTGGAAGCTCCTCAACAGTTCATCCTTGCAACTAGTTCTGTATTGGTGGAAAAATGAGAACTGTCAAATGGCTTCAAAAAAGAGAGTTCCAAAGTACTGTGATACTGTGGATGTTAGGAGATGTTGGCATTAAGTAAGGCAGACAGGTTTTTATCAACATCGGCTATTTTGGGAAGAACAGTTTAGTAGCTTGAGGGGTATGATTCACAATTTTTGACACTGAGCTGTGATTTTTAGATGTAATGCTTATCCTCTAGCCGCTGCAGCGATCAAGTCAGAGCAGTTCCAAAAGAACTCAGCTTCATCTCAGAAAGATCACCTCTGAAGTGTAATGGTTGATCTCTGCCTCGTTGTGGATTTTACCCACTATGAATGACATTAAGAATCTGGTTTCTGTAGGCTATAAGAGAAGGCTTAATCTACTGTCATTCTGACTTTAAACTAGTAACCTAAAACTGAGCAGCCCCAGACTACTCTTATTTAGTCATTCCCCTGTGCACAGCTGAAGGTTAGGTAGTACTGAAAACTCACGTCTTCTCTGTATAAACAAAGCAAACCAACCAATAAAACACAACAAAACCCCCCACCACCCTAATTACAATATGATCTATCACTCACCATAATAGCATTTTCCTTCTATTTCCAAAGCAAAGGGGAGGTTGGTTGATGTGCTAGGAACAAAAGGAAGTTTGTCAGTGAGATCTAGGCAAGAAATAAATACAAAATCCAGCGATCTAATGGAAATGCTGAAAGCCTGTGCTCCAAGCATGCCTGTCTACACTGATACTCTGCTTTGAACAACCTTGTTGGGTTCCCCCCCCCCCAACTCCTACCACCTTGAGCCCATCTTCCCCCTGCAAATGCAGAGCCCCTGCCTTGGTACAGATCTTTCTGGGAACCAGAGGGACAGAAGTACAATGAAAATGCCTCAATCCATTTTTAACTCTTAATTATAGCATCAGCGGTGGATTATAAAGCTTAAGATACCCCTAAGGAAGCACTGTCTTGAACACTTCTGATGCATTTTTGGTCAGAGACTTACCAGACTGGTCAAGGCAGCTTTAAACTAGATTTGTTGTGGGGGTGGCACTGATCCCAGCCCTACCAGTTGGATGCCAGCACCTGTAATGAATGCTCAGAGTGATGCAGAGCTGCTCCAGTCAGTAAGTCTGATTTATTTGGAGCTCAGCCGAGACACCTCTATACAAATGCCCTTAGTATGGCGACTAAAGAAGAGGAATTAGAGATGTGTGCATGTCTAAGGGAACATCATATCATTGGCATCACAGAAACATGGTGGGGTGGCACCTGTGACTGGAATGTTGGAATGGAAGGTTACAGCCTCTTTAGGAAAGATAGGCTGGGCAAGATGGGCAGGGGGCATAGCTATTTATGTCAACGATAGGCTGGAGAGTTTGGAACTCTGCCTGGGGACGGGTGATGGGCCAACTGAGAGGTTGTAGGTAAGGGTTAAAGGCAGAATACAATGCTGTACATTAATGTGGGGATCTGTAACAGACCACCAGATCAGGAGGGCTGCTGACAGCAGCAGACCTGGCTGCACATGCAAATGTAATTTAACACAGTTATCACAAGGGTCATCAGCAGCTAAAGTATCAAGAGCTGTGCTATGAAGGATGACAACTCATGTCCCTAACATAAAGCAAACACATCACTGTTCACCTCCCACCATACTGGTTTGCTCCTTTCACAAACTTGGTCTGAACTTTGCAAAGCTTAGCTCAAAACTTGTTTTCTCACTGAAAAGGCATTACCAAAGTAATGTGGTAATGTACAGTGCACAGTTACTTCCTAACCCCTGGACTACTTTAGTCTGGAAATGAATGTTTCTATGACAGTTCACAGCCGCAACAACCATAGTCTCATCAAATGAATCACTTTTTGCTTTTGTACTGGTTCTTTGCTCTTGCTTATACTAAGGGACTGACATACAGAAGGAGAATGGATAGTTTCCCTTTCTCTTCCAGACTACACATTCTGTATTCAAAAGTTATTTTTCCTTAGGCTGTTCTTACAGTCAAAAGCTATCCTCAAAACATGGATGAAAGACTCCACTCAGCCATGCCTTGAGGTCCTGGCAGTCATTTCATTGAAACATACTGAACAGCACTTGAGGCATTCTGTGGCTCCTTTAGCTCCTTCCCTGCCTTTACACATGCATTTCTTACACAACAATCTAGAATATCCTCGTCATTGATTTTGAAAGTTCCAGAGTGTAGATCCCACAACTCAGGAGATCAAGATACTCACCTGGAAAGACACACAGGTGTCTACCCCAGCTCTAGAGGATACTCAGCAACATCAGTAGGCAGCTACTGGCCTAGCTCCCTCCTGCACCCTCCCCATGCAGAGCTTTAACTGGTGTCTCCCACCAAGAGTCAAATCATCCAGCTTTATCAATCTGACAATAAAAGAGGAGCGCCACCATTTAGCTCAACCTTTGTTCAAAACTACACACTGAATTTGAGTCCACCCCTGCAAACCCACATGTCAGACAAACAGTTTCCCCCTCCCCAGATTTGACAAAAGTTATCCTGCCTTTGTATTCACAATAAAAGAGATTGAATGACCTTTTAACCACAGCAATCACACTGGAGACTCCAGTCCCATACTGTTTATTTTCTAAAAGAAACTGCATTCCAGGTTCCTCTTCGCTGTTAGAAATACAACTTTGCACTTGAGGAGGATACAAATACAGCGCAACTCGTGTAACTGACCCTGCCAATCTTTACTACTTCCTAAGTTAAGCTGTAAAAATCACTTATTCTTTCAAGTGTCTGCTGCAGATATTGAACATTAGGCCAAGAAATTCTCCTCTCCGATCAGTAAGAATTAGCCTTCTCTGTAGGAGGCTTCTCCATGTAGAATTAATCTGAGGTTTTCATCTATTCATTATGAATACACTGACTTTGTCCGCCAATGTATTTTAAAAGGACAGGTAAGGCAAAACATATTAATGAGAGTCCCTCTGGTTTACAATAATGCTGTTATGCAGAATCAAATAACAAACAGAACAAAAAACATTAAATGCAAAGTTAAATACAATACAAACTTTATTAAAAATAGGTTGCAAGTGAAATACAGTAGAAATGGGAAACTACAGCAGTTCTGATGTTTTTCATAATAATGCACAGACAAATATGAAAAGCACTTTTACACATATTCACACTTGACCTGAATGCCCAATAGCGGCCAAATCCACTCGACTGAAGGTTATAAGTATTTTTTTGCTAAGCCTTTTTCAGATTCTAGCAGCAACAGTAATTCAGCCACAGCATAAGGTTTTTTCCTTAAGAAAAATTTGTCACTGTAAGGCTGCTAGTGTTCTCAAGATAGATTGGGAGAGGCTTGCTTTTCCTGATTAACAGACAGAGCAAGCATGCAGATCCTTCATTAACACTTTGAACCAGTTTAATCTTCTACTTCATATTTAACAGGTGAAACGGTAAAAGCACACTTTCAAATAAGAAACCTGAAATACGTAAAAAATATTTACACTCCAATTTTCATTAACTTGCATTTATTTATCATACAACTCTTATTAAAAGTGATTTCTTTCCCAAGGCAGTGAAAGTCTACCCCTTTGTATTTGGAAGTGTGCACAATTCCTAAATATATATTTATAAGAGAACAATATGATACAGGAAAAAAAAAAATCATCTAAAGCCAGTAAAGGGCTTTGTCAAATAGAAAATTTGTTTGGAATCACAATATATATTGTCTTAACATCACACAATGAGAAAAACTCTGATGAGGTCCTTATTCCCAACATCATCAGCCACATAAGCACAGCTGAAGAAATGGCGGGAGGAAAAAAATTAACAATTTAAAATTAAATAAGGCTATTACAGTGTGGAAAAATAGCTTGAACTGCCAACAAGATTTTCAGGACAACAGTAATGGAATGCCAGTAAAGCCAGCTAGACTAAGGAGCAGCTTGCTAGCACTGCTTCCTCAGCATAAGCAGAGATGGTTTGTTGCCAGCACACCAGCTCTGTTAACGACCCTATGAACATTCCCACTCCCAACCAGCAGTATTATATTTGATGCTTCACACTTCAGTGTCTGTCCCTAATATGCCAGTTCATTTCTCCATAGAAAAAAAATAAAGATATTGCTGAACTGATAATAGCAGACTTAGCAATACTGTTCCACCCCTAATCATCTCATAAACTTCAAATCTACCTTTCTCAGGAGGCACACTTATCTGTTCTGCTCACCTTGGAACAGGGATCATTACTCCTTGTCTTTTACACATTCCTAACAGTTTGGTCCTAGCTGATGACGGGCCATTAGTATAGCCTACTAGCTATTGCCTATGTAAGGTTTAATAAATCAACTATTCAAAGGTTGTATCTTCACATTTTTAAAAGTCTGAAGCACTTACACTGGGGATGCATCAGCATACAGACTTCTGTAATAACAGATAAATTCTTAGGCAACCCTTTTAGACCCAAAAACTATGTAGGACTAGAAATATTTTTATTCCCAGGTTCTACCTACAGGATGTGTGTTATTCCAGTACTAAGTAATGGTAAAATGTGTTGATATGCTGATCATTCTATGAACACCATACAGCTAATCAGACTTGCATATGAAGTCTTATTTAAGGTGGCCCAGATATTGCCTTCTTATCAACCTAAACTACTAATTTCTAGTGCACAGTTTAGTTTATGCAGTTCAAGCTATTCTCACTCTCTCTGCTCAGCAGCTAAAACAAAAGTGTGTCTGTAGAACACCAGGAAACAGAACTTTGACAAGTGCTACTTGGTCTGGTGCACAAGAACTTAACCCCCAAAACAGAAAGAAAAAAAAGTTACCTTCACGTGAGTCATATCTTTAAAACTTTACAGTGCTTCCATTGTATAAACCACAAGCTCCTGGCAAAGTAATCAGTTTTCTTGCTATTGCAACATCTCTAAATCTTAATTAACAGTCTCAGATATAGAGGAATCAAAGTCGCTCCTTTCAGAAAACATTCATTTTCTGTTCATTAGTAGTGTGCCCCCCATCTCAATCCCTCAATTCAGAGATCTTCAGTTACATCTGATAAGGTGCTTTATTTTGTATTCAACTCATTTTCCAGTTCCATTAGTTTCCTAGAAGCTTTTACTTTATTGGATACATCCTGACCCTGTGAAAAAAGTCGCTGGCGTTCCCTGAACGTCAAGTTTTCTGGTGCTCCAGGTAAATCTGTATCTTGACTGGAAATGGGAAGAAAAAAAAAAGTCTTTATAATTCTTATCTACAATACTCCTAAATATGATGATTCTTAGTGACAAGTATGGACCAGTAGCTTTCTGACTACAGCAAAAGATTCTGTTTAGTGTTTCACAAGGTTCTGCTCCCCACATGTACTTTTAATTCTGTCATTGTGCTATCATTTTGACAAATTAAGGGCTCATGACCACCTCTGGCACATACATTAACCTGAATGAAACTGCTTGCTGGTTTTCAAAGTGCAGGGCAGGCATAAACTAAAGCTCTGTCTACTATTATGAGCACAGCATTACTGTTACAGCTAAATTAGCAAGCCTTTCTCTTGTGGCACGTGTCTAGGAAAAAGCACTGGAATACAAACCTTTTAGGTCCTAGCAAACAAAGCTACCAGTACTGAAGTACACTGCAGCAGCTGCAACACCCCTGTATCGTGTTCTGTACTGGCTAAGCTTACAAGTGCAATCATTGCCTCAACTCTCGCACTGATTTCTTATCCCTGTAGCAAACAGATTTTTGCATTGTGTTTTACCACAGTGAAGGTCTCAAATCATTCTGGAATAATACTCTACATATGTGATTAACCCTCATATAACAAAGCCGTACTATATATTTGAATTTCTTGATCAGAACTTTCACTTTAGCTCCAAGGTCTCTGTTCTGCAGAGAATCACTGACTATATGTTAAAATGCAGGAATTGGGCTAATAGCTTCTACAGAATCCCAGCCGAGCCCAGTCACAGCTTCAGTACACTACACAGTAAAGCTGCCATTCACATATAAGATACAGCCTGTATTATTTATGCTTATTAGCAATTTGGTAAGAATTCCACTAAGAGGTACTGTTCTGATTTATAAATGCACTTAAACTAGTGGAAGTTGTTCATTTACACTGATCATTCCGTTTACTCAGCTGTAGCACTGAAATTTGCTGCCGTTACGCAGTACTTCAGACCACTGAAAGACTTGTGGAGAACTCAGTTGTATATTATAGTAACCCAAGGTACTCCAGAGCCAGATGCAGAACTCCTGAATAGCCCATGGAAATAAAACAACAGCCAAGCCAGGTGTATAGAAGTTAAATGACTCCTGCATGTCACCTTTTGGATCGTTTGTCTCTTGGATCCCGACAGACTTCAGGGGCCCCAACAGCTGCTCCTGTAGATCCAGTGTATGAATTTATTCCTTATGCAAAGGAAAAAGTAAGTTGAAAGACTGCAGTTACAACCTGAAAGTTTTATATTCCTTCAAAAAGGTGCAGTGCTTCTTTCAAGAACTAATCTCAAACTAGAATCAGAAATAAATTTAGAGGGCCATCAATATTTAAAACCAGTACTACTAAATTCCATTCCCCCCTGCAAACAGCTATAGTTTTGTTATTCCTAATTTTGAGGCAGAACTCATTTTGTGTAGGCTTATCCAGCACATACTGATTCACAGTCTCCATCTTATAATGGCTTACTCCAAGAGAGACATTAGAGGTTGTTCAAGGAGATTAACAGAAAGAGCAACACACTTAAATATCCTGTAACAAGCTCCATAGGAATAGGTTAGCTGCTGCTGCTCTTTGTGAGGCTAAAAGTAAGCCAGGATTAGGATATACCATCTTTGCAATTCAGCAGTCACACTTTTTGTCTCTGTTTAGTCTCATTAAGTAAACTATCACTTAGAAAATGCACCCCCCCTCCCTTGAATTTAAATTTCAAGCAAGTTATCTTGCAGCACTGCACCTTTAGTTTAACTTGATCTAACACACAGGTTTTACACATTATATTAATTGTTTCTAAAGGCCACAAGACAAAACATTTTCTTTCCAATCAAAAAGATTATCTAGTTGATATTTAGGACCATATTATCTTAGTAATTGTCAGGAAAAGAGTAAAAAGTGTCAGCACAATACTCAGATTTGTCTGCAGACAGTTCTAGTCTCAATATTGTATGTGTTATGTCTTGTGAACCTTCTTTGGTACAAAAGGAAATGTTTGCTTCTTCCACTGGTACATGTAACTTACAAATACTAAGTAAGGCATATGGAACACACAAGCAAGTTCAGGTAGTGTGTTGTATGCTGATTTTTTTCCACCAAAACTTTGCAGCAGACCAAATCATACAAGGTATGCCAGGCATATGAAGGGTTTTTGCATTTCAGAAATGTATCTTACATGCATGTCCCTACTTTGAAAGGGCCCAAATGCTGTGGTTCACGCTTCCACCTGCTTGGCAGTTTTGATTTGGGTATTTTCTCTTGGTTAGTTGACAGACCAAATGGTTGTAAAGAGACCCAGTGGAAGAAGGTACGAGAGCAAAATTCGCAGAAGCGTGGTTTACTGGAGTTAACGTTGAGAACAGAAGAGAGCCATAAAGGAAAGGAATGTAAGAGAGTCAGCGAGATGGGAGATGGTAAACTGCACAGTGAATTCTGCATTTTGTGCAAACGGCTTTGTACGTTACGCAGGCAGTCTTCTTAGAAGCTTGAGCAATCAGGTGAAGTTAACCTGTTCTCATGGCTATTTTGAAAATTATGAAATAAGAGTATTCAGAATTAGTTGTATGGTTTATGAATTAGGTTATTAAAGGCGAAGCATCATACTACAATATTCCTTAATTGTTACCAAACCCCTAGCCAATCTCTGTAGATTGTCCTGCTGATTGCTTTCCAGGAAAAACAAACGCGCGCGCACAGAAAGTATCACTGAACATTTCACTTTCCTGAGATTCATTTTTCCATTAGAGTTAACGAAAAACAGGACTGGGAAATGCATTTACATATGAGATGGCATTCTGGGTTATGGACGATGGGGGGCAAGAAGAGTAGAGGTGATGACCAGTGACTGACTGTTCCAGAGTTATTTAATTCATTACATGTACAGACTTCAACGTGCCAAACAGGAAGGGAAGCGAGGGCCTTTGGAAGCCTATGTGTTGTGATGGAAGGCACAGTTTATATTCTATTATAGTCAGTTTCAAGTAAGAATTTCTAGAAAAAGATAGTCCTCTGAATGAACATAAATTCAGTGCAGACATGCAGGCCAAAAGTTTCATGTCAGCAGCCCTCCATTTCAGAATATTCCTAAGAGCAAGCTAACAACACAGTCATAGTGTTTAAAGAGAATCTCTTTTGCTTATTTCCTGTCTTTAATCTTATTTTTTGACTTGTCAATTCTTTGTGACTTAGGGTGCTCGAAGTTAGAGCCCTCCTGATAACAACCATGATTCGGGTTCACTGGCTGAGGGCTCACATACACAGGAGGCAGGCATAATGGCAGAGTTTCTCCGCTGTAATGACAGCACATCGCAGGTAGCGTGCAGTGTGTCTACTTACAGTCTAGTGACAGCACACTGAAAAGCTAAAACCTTCCCTCACCTTCCTTTCAGATTTAGAACCTATGACAGCCAGACAGGAGTGACTGACAGGTTTGCAAGATCCATAGGGACTACTACATCACAAGATCTCATAAGCAACACCAGAGTAAATAAAAAGTTAGCTTTTTATCTTTAAAGGAGGATCTTGTGCAACTTGGGTGCTGTACTGACCCCAAAGAATGAAACTCCTAAGCATCAACCGTTGCCAGTTGGACAGTAATTCTAACAGCTGAACTTCTGTTCTTTCAGCAATATTAAAACTACAAGGTACTGTGTAGTGCTGCACTGTGGCACTGGATGCAGCCCAACTGTAGCAGAACCTAATTTGCCCTGCAAAGGAAAAGATGCTTTGCTCAGAAACGATGACTAGAGCCTCAGCTGAAAAGGATGCAGACAGGAAGCTCAGAGTATCATGTACCTGCATGGCCTCATCCACCATTCCCCTCAGGAGAATACAGAAGAAAAACAAACGTCAGAGAAGCACTGGCAGATGCTGCTATTTAAAGACAAACTATTGTACTAATAAAGTGCAAATTTATAAGCATAAGATCTACGCAGACACATACTCCAAGAGCAAAGTATTTAAGATACCTCCTACACGGCAGCGGTTTAAAAAAATTTAGCATGGAACTTTGGACTGAGCTAGCTTTGAATTCATGAGTATAACTAAAGTAGTACTCTGCAGATAAAACACAGTGCTGAAGTTACTCGCAGCTAGAGCTCTACTTGAAATGAAACTCCATTACGGTTGCCCCACTGGAGTTGTAAAAGAAACAAGATGAGGAGACAAAGAAATACAGGACATAGAAGGGAAGGAGTAAGACAAAAAGCACTAAGATGAAACTTAGGGTTTTGTCTCTTTTTGCAAGAGAACTGCACTGTACAAACCAGAAGTATGGGAATGGTGCCTAATAAATGAAACTAACTGCATGTCCTATATGCCTCTTGATGCTTGTTTAAGAACTGCATCTACAAAGGTCATTTCTAAAGCCATTTGCACACACCATTAAAAGACAGAACCCTGGTACCAATAATGAAAGCAGAAGATAAGCTCTGTCCATGAACCCATTAGAAAAGGTTTCCTGTGTTCAAGAAAGGTGCACTTCCAGATACCCTGAGTGAACAGTGGTCAGTCATATGAAACAAATCACTGAAAGATACAGAGTGAAAGCCAAAACCAACAGTACTTTGAATTGGTTGAGTAACAGTTAAAATCACTTCTGATTGACTGTGTGAAAGACGGAATTTTTTTGCTTTTGAAGAGTTTGGGTAAAGAACAAGGAAATTTGAAAGATCAAAACAATTAAAAATTGGAGAATTGATACTAAGATCAGGATTTAAGTTAGATCACCACAGTGAAAATAGTGATTAAGTGGGGAAGAAAATAAATCACGAAGTAAGAGATCAATCCATAGCACCAGAGTTGAAAACATAAGGATAGTTCTGCAGAGATGGTTGATGTCACGGTGTCTACCTTTAGAGCTGCTGGCATGGATGACACTCGGTTTGTTTGGTGGGGGCGGGGGCTGGCTTTTTTTGGCAGTAGTACTGTTGGCATTGACTGGAGATGACTGGAATGAGTTGGAAAGAAAGAGGCCATCTGAAACTGGGCGAGGCTGGCGGGAGGGCTGCTGTGGCTTAAGGGTGGCAGGAGGAAAGTCACCATAAGATTTTCTTGTGCTGGAGTACTTATCCTGACCTGCTAGATTGGAATCCTCCTCCTCCTCATCATCATCATCATTGTATGCAACAAACTTGGCAGTATAAATCGTGTCAGGGGAGAGGACCTGTGTTTTGAGGTAAGAGGTGTTTCGCTGAGGTGGGGGAGGAGGAGCGTTAGATGAAGGGGTTGGGGATGGGAGTTCATATTCCCGTGGAAGCGGAGGTCTGTACAGACCAGGCTCATCAGGCTCCAGCAATCTTCGTTCTGCTTCATCGTGTTGCCTGCGCCTTTCAGCCTCTAAGCGACTGTAATACTCCTCTTCCTGTCGCCTCTGCAAGACCAGAGGAAACAGAAACGCGGTGGTCAAAAAGACAGACATTTCAATCTAAGAGCAATTAAAGCACCCAAGCACCAAGCTATAAACACCTTTTTTTGTCTCCTTTTCTGGCAATCGGCAGGGCACCTATATGGACTCATACACAGAATATTTACTATGAAAACCATGGCACTTGTCCTGCAACACAGCATTGCTTTTATTTCCAGATTTACTACTACCTGCAGTAACTAAGGCAACTAACTGCCTGTGCGAACTAAGGGCAATTCCAGCATTCATTGCTCAAAATGTAACAACAGTTAATAAGAGGTAGGTTTAATAAAGCTGTAAAGAATGTGTGGGAGAGGAAAAGAACTAAAATTAACTACAGTCTTAAAAAAGGAACTTTGTCATTTTGCTGCATGCCTACATAAAGTAAATTAATCAACAGTGCCCTGGAACAGATGACTCCTAACAAAAGCTTCTCGTGTAAGTACCAGAGAAACTACTTTCACGTAGAAATCAAATCACAAAGAACTTTTCCAAAACAGATAAATAACTGTTTTAAAATAAAAGGTTATATTAAAAATTAAAAAAGCTACGCTAGTGATACTTATATGAGCCTATTCACCATTTAAAAGGCTGTGAAATATCTCTATGCATTTTTCCAGTTTGATTTTTCTTGATGTTGAACTAAACTGCATTTAATTCTGTTCAGCTCTTTAGTCTAAACCACATCACAAATTAATACAAGGTCTACTCAGGGGTTAGTTTGATAACAAAAATGTTTGGAAACTCTATGTTACAAGAAATCTTCTTTCTAAGCATGGCGTAACTTCTGCTGGGAGTATGTTGACCTTTCAACCAACCATGCTTTCTGCTTTTAATCCATGTGTTTAAAAAATTCCACTGTATCTGCTTATCTGCTCAGCTCTGTGAGTCAGTTACCCTAGAAAAATCCGATCTTGTTCCTCTACAGCAAAGACTTGAAACTCGTTTCCTTGTACTACTCTCTAAAACCACAGTAGTGGTCAGATGGTACCGAGTTTTGAGCTGGTACTCAATCAAGATCTGACAGTGAGAACCCTGGTGATCCAAATGTCATCTGGCTGTGTCCCTTCCTGAAATTAAGAAAGCCGTGGTTGGTTTTAGTGTTGCCCAGTTTTGAACAATTAAGCTTCTCAAATGCTCTGAAGGAAAGCAGAAGCCTGAATCTTTGGAATCTGCTTGACTGCACAGTGACTTAACTGCTGAAATTATTTACTTTCTTTCTATGAACCAGTTCCTTTCCTCCCGTAGTCCAAATGTGAAAGACAATATAGAGTACCCATCTCCATTACACTGTTTTCCATTTCTCTCTGCACCTGTATCAAACAATTACTGCAAAAATATTTAAGTGCCATCTCTGAGACACAGCAAACCCCAACACCACTAACTAAGCCAATATAGTAAAGAGGAAAGCCCTCGCCACTGCTAAACACCTTCAACTGGTGAACCTACAGTACTATTTCTGCATCTTCCAGCCTTCACGAATGGGCTGTTTGTTTAATTACTTTTTGGCTTATACTGGATAAATCGAAGCCTTGGGCCATGACCCTTATTACTGGGGCTGCTCCATTTAACCTCTGCTGACCCAAGCATTACTGGCTGGGCTAAAGAGGAGAGGCCTGTCAGCACCCTTGCAGCACTTGGAAGACCACAACCTTTTCTTCAGCCTCTCTCCTGGTCCGCTCCTCCTCTTGCTGTCGGCGCTCTTCTTCCTGCCTGGCCCTGTCTTCTGCTTCTCGTTTGCGCATTTCTTCCAGCTGCTGCTGCCGTCTGCGCTCTTCATCCTGTAACTAACAGACACGCATCTTCAATTGTTTGGTCGCTCGTGGGTAAAATGGGTCAAAACAAATTTAACCCAAGTATTTGCACCTAGAAATAACTATCTGTAGAAAGCACTTTACTAAGCTAAACCAGCATCATTTCCAGCTGTTAAGAGTATGCTTTGTTACACTGGTTTCTCTAAAATCAGTAAGGGGGTGGGAGGGGAAAAGATGCACAGAACTACATACATGAAACCACAAAACACACAGAGAGACATTTCTGACATTTTTAGCAGTCTTACATAAACCCCTAGCAGAAGACTGAGGAGACTCAAGTTCCAGACAGCTTCAACAACCATGGTCTCACAGGTGCAGTAAAGTGAAATTAAATACTTGGAACCAACAGCCCACAGCTCAAGTAGCCAATTGGCTTTTCATTCTGCATTAGTATTTAAGAACCAGAAAATCTTGACTCTTTAGTCAAAGGGTCAATCCATTTAAAGTAACAGGCTCATTCAACAAGTCTGCAAATAGTCTCAGGAGATAAAGAAGATCTCCCATCTGTGTCTGCAAACAGATGTGTTTTGGAAAAAGGAGAGCGCAAGGCAATGAAATCTCTGACTATCGAGACTGAACAGCTCACATGAACAACTGATGTCCAACAGGCAGTTTTATAAATGCTTAGATAAACACTGCAAAGATAAAACTGAGCAACAACCTAAACTTCACATGACTCTAAAGCTAACAGTATCTAAACCCTTGATGGACAGGAATATTCACTAGCATAGTAAGTCACGAGTAGAAATTAAATGGACAACATGCTGTTATTTCTTACTGCAGCATATGCTTTAAAGAGTCACCTCTCCCCCCCCCCCC
>JAOEHY010010620.1:0-33384 GCA_025447955.1 Psilopsiagon aurifrons | reverse complement strand
CCCGCAACCCTCCCCACCACACACCCTCCCCATTCAGTACTCCCCGTAGCTGTTTGGGGTGGAGAAGATTATGACCCTCGTAATCGCTGGCAAAAATTGCAAAATGAAGCTGCAGAGGACAGGGAGCATTTTGATGTGGCATTTCCAGTAGTAACAAGGAATAATCAACCTAATGAGTGGGAACCAATGAGATGGGAAATGGTTAAAGAACTGAGAAGGACTGTAATGCAGTTCAGGCTAACCTCGCCATATACTAGGAGCCTTTTATAGACTGCATTACAGGGAGAGCTTATAACTCCGTTTGATATCAAAGCCCTTGCTGAATTGCTGTTCACCCTCACCCAGAAAGTGGTATTTTTGTCATGTTGGCCAGAGCAGTGCAATCTAGCAGTGATTGATAATCTCGGCAGAAATCAGGGGGACCCTCTCTTGAGGGCTGGAATCCCACAGTTGATGGGGGACCCTCCTATTAACACGCCGCAGCTACAGGCTCGACTAGCCCCAGGCAATGCTTAAAGTGCCAGATGTCGGGAAATCTGTAAAGGCGTTCACGAGTATCAGACAAGCAAAAGACGAGCCATATATGCAATTTCTAGATAGTTTGCAGGTGGCTGTCGATAAGCAAGTGGAGAATGCTGCTGCCAAATATGCCTTATTATTGAAACTAAGAACAGAGAATGCAAACCTGGACTGTCAAAAGGTGTTGTGAATGTTAAAAAATCCTACTTTGACCGGTATGATTGAAGCATGTAACCGTATTGGCTCAATAGACCACGTTAGCAAAAATCTAGTGGGGCATTGAGCTGCAGATACAAGAAATCTCTGCCCCACACAATTCCAATTCACCAGCGAGATGGTTCTGGCACGCCTCCGCTCCTCCACCCCAGAAAGTGCCAGAGTGGATGTCACCACAGCAACAGAATCAAAGATAGCAGACACCAAAGCTCAAAAGGTGCCACTGGCACTGAAAGGTCCGTTGGGTAATGGACTTAGTGCTTTATTACTGGGACGCTCTAGTGTCACCTTACAGGGTCTTTTTGTTTTGCCTGGAGTAATTGATGCCGACTTTGAAGGACAATTACAAGCGATGGTCTGGACCCCATCCCCACCTGTAACAGTCCCTGTGGGAGAGCTCATATATCGACTTGTCTTATTCCATGCACATACCGTAAACACCCCTTCGGAGGAAAACACAGTCAGAGGAACGGGTGGCTTTGGGTCTACTGATAAGAGCGCATTTTTTGGATACAATCATTAACAAAACAACGGCCAGCTATCAAATGTGAAGTATGAAATCCCCAGCATAAACCCAGCACTGTCAAATTTCAAGGCCTACTGGACACCAGAACAGATGTTACAGTCATCAGCACCTCCTTTTGGCCATCAGATTGGTAGACAATTGCATCAGCAACGGATCTAACAGGAATAGGAGGAACATCAACATCACGTTAAATTGCATTGGTTATTCAGATAACAGATCCTGAAGGGCGTACTGCAAACCTGCGTCCATATATAGTGAACTGTCCTTTTAACCTTTTGGGAAGGGATGTCTTAAGCATGTGGGGAGTCTTGATAGCAACATCACCTTTTTAACTGGGGTCTTTGATGAGAATGTTCCGATGAGACTAAAGTGGCTGACAGAAAAACCAGTGTGGGTTGATCAATGGGCCCTAAATTTGGAAAAAAAACACACCTTAACAGAATTAGTAACAGAACAATTGAAGTTGGGGAACTTGGTTCCAGCCATATGTCCCTGGAACACGTTAGTGTTTGTAATTTAAAAAAAAAATTGAGGAAATTGCGTCTTTTACATGTCCTCTATGCAATTAGTAATGTCATGGAGGACATGGGAGCCACACAGCCAGGTTTACCTTCACCAACCATGATACCAAAGAATTGGAACATTGTCATTATGGATCTCAAAGATTGTTTTTTCACTATTCCCCTGCATCCTGATGATGCTCCAAGGTTTGCTTTTTCTATTCCCTCTGTTAACCATCAGGGAACAGGAGAGCGTTATCATTGGACTGTAATACCACAGGGTGTGAAAAACAGTCCAACAATATGTCAGTTATATGTGGCTAAGGCATTGTCAGAGGTGAGAAAGACATATCCAACAGCTATTTGCTATCACTGCATGGATGACATATTGTTAGCCTGTCAAGAACCACAGAAACTTATAGAAATTACCTCCAGCACGAAATCTTGTCTTGAAAAGCATGGATTAGTCATTGTTCCTGAAAAGGTACAACAACAACCCCCATGGAAATATTTGGGATGGAAAATCCTCCAGCAAACTACAGTGCCTCAACTGCTAAAGGCTGATGTCAAAGTTAACACCCTAAATGATGTACAGAAATTAACTGGCACTGTAAATTGAGTATGAATCCTTTTAGGTGTAGACAGTGATACCCTTCGACCCCTATTGAAGGGAGAACCTGCCCTCAACTCGCCCCGACAGTTAACTCCAGAGGCTGAGTATGCTATTGAACAAGTTAACAGAGCTTTAACAAATCGACAAGCTGCAAGGATAGATTACCAGCTCCCAGTTACTCTGTATGCTATCCAAGGGCCTAAGTCCCTCAAAGGATTAATAGGCCAATGGGATTCAAGGGAAAAAGATCCACTACGTGTCTTAGAATGGATCTTTTTACCACATCAATTCTCCAAAACCATAGTTATTATTTGTGAACAGATAGCACATATAGTGTGTTGTGGCCGGCAGAGAATGACAGAAGTAACAGGACATGAGCCAGATGCTATCTCTCTCCCCTGAACTAAGATGTATTTTCAATGGGCTTTTCAGAATAACACAGATATACAAATATCAAGGACAAATTTTGGTGGACAAGTTACTCGACAACACCCACCACACAAGCTATTCTCCCTGACAACAGAACTAGAGATAAAATCAGTTTCAAAATGTCAACATAACCCTGTAAAAGTCCGATTTATTTTACAGACGGTTCAGGTAAAACAGGCAAAGCAATCACAGTTTGGTTTGAGAATAATGAATGGCATCATGAAGAACAAAAAGTTCAGGGATCAGCACAAATTGTAGAATTAGCTGCAGTAGTGTTTGCATTTCAACACTGTCACCAAGCATTGAGCCTTGTCACTGATTCAAATTATGTTGTTGGAGTTGTTACTAGAATCAAAAATCCATGGCTGAAGGAAGTTGCCAATCCTACTTTATTCCATTATTTTAAAATGTTAAAAATGCTATTAGATGAACGCACAATGCCTTTTGTATGTTCTGTATATTAATAGCCATGCAGATTTGCCAGGATTTATTTCAGAGGGAAATCGAAGAGCTGATAGGTCAACAGCTCTTGTAGTAGCAACTCCTCTGCCAAATCAGTTAGAACAGGCTAGATTATCACCTGTTTTTTACCACCAATCAGCGAGATCACTCAGAAAACAGTTCTCTCCCTCCTGGTCAGAAGCATGTACAATAGTACAAACACGTCCTGACTGTCAACCATTTGCAACACACCCACATACTGGAGTAAACCCTCGTGGCACCAGTGCCTTACAGCTATGGCAAAGTGATGTCACTCACATCCCTGAGTTTGGGAGGCAAAGGTATGTCCACGTTTCCACTGATACACTTTCACACATGGTCTGAGCCACAGCAGAAACAGGTGAAAAGGCCCGTGATGTTATTCATCATTGGTGTGGTGCCTTCACAGCTCTAGGTGTTCCAAAACATAAAAACGGACAATGGCTCTCCCTATAATAGTAAGGTAATTCAAACATTTCTAAACACCTGGGGGATAAAACACAAGACGAGGATCCCACACTCACCACAAGAAAAGCCATTGTTGAACGATGTCACCAAACACTAAAAATGTTATTAGAAAAACAAAAAGGGGGAATGAAGGGAGAATAACCACAGGCATGACTATATAAGGCATTTTTTTGTATTAAACTTCATGACAATTGGAGAGGAAAATGAGACCACAGCCGTTACCAAACATATCCTGTCCACAGCCAAATTTTGCCTAATCCCATAGGGACTCATCAACCAAAGGTCTGGGTCAAATCACCAGAAACACTTCGCTGGGAAGGGCCGTATCCACTAATAACTTGGGGCGAGGGTATGCTTGTGTCTCCACAGATCATGGTCTTTGGTGGATACCTGCACAGCTGGTGCGGCCTGTTTTGAAACATTCTGCAGTTACAGATACAGAATCCAGGGATAATCACCAACACACCAATGCTGACAATGCTACTGATGCCCTGGACTAGCTCCAGCATACAGGTGGACTTAGCTAGAACACTGAGTCAAATAACTCCCTGTAATTCAACATAGTTAGCAGCACAGCCATTTCATACATGTTTAATAGAGACACCTTGGTCTAATAGTAGCATTATTACTGAATTAGTTACAAGAGGGATAAAACAGTAGAAATGTAAAACTTAACTTCTTGTACTAATATTTTCCTTGTATTAGGTTTCTTGTTCCCTATCTGGTAAATTGTGTGCAAGATACATTGGATAATACGTTAAAGAAGGACATGTCTTTAGAAAAACAAAAAGGGGGAGATGTGGGTGTAAAAGACCTTGATGTGAAGGATTTCTCAGCTAGACCAGCTGCTGGGAGAACTTTGGGATAGCAGAGGAATGTTGCTGGGAAAGTTTTGAGACCATAGAGGAGTATTGCAGGAAGAGCTCAGCAAGATAAGAAGGAAGAAAGAAGCATCCAATCAAGGCAACTGGTGAGCAAGATCTCAACCAATGAAGAAGCGAAAGTACCCACGTGGGTGATGTCAGCTAACCAACTGTATTAGCCACTCATACATGCGGGTACTTCGGATAGCCTATATCAACCCTGGACCTTCTGGAAATAAACGATTTCGTTTCCTAACCAGAAACGGGGTCCGTGCCTTATTCTCCACAGTATCTGAGCAGGATAAATCTGGTTTTGCTACATTATATTTGAGGTAGGCAACATCTCCAGCTCTGAAATGGAAGGGATTCAGGGTAGTCTGATCTTTATAAATCTTAATAGACTAGAAGAAGGATTGTGCAATCAGTTTCAAGGCATGGGCATTACTAGAATTTTTTCATCACCTAGGCTATCTCACTTCTTTTTTTTTCTTTCTTTTTTTTTTTTTTAATGGATCTCTCAGTGAACCAGAATAGTTCAACTTAATGCTAATCCTAAACCAAATTCTGACATTAATATCCAAATATAATACTATAATGACCTTGATTAACCAAAGCAGTAATTCACCTTAATTCAGTATTTTTCAGTCTTACTCTTCTTCCAGTGACAGTTGTCTGGATGAGACCAGATTGTGGGGTTTACCTGATGCTAGGTTATTCTAATACAGCCAACTAGTTAAGTTACCCGCTAGTTAAATTCGGCCTGTTTTCTTAAAGACTGACATTAAATCTGACTCAGATTTAGCCCTGCTTTCAACAAAGTTAACCAGCAACACTCCTTTTGGCAGAAATCACAACACATTTACCTCTGTAGGCCTTCACTCCTACTTAGCACAACACAATATTTTTTTCTCTTTAGTCCTAAAGCCAAGTGACAAACCTACATTTCATATAATATCAAGAAGTATTTTAGAGCCCTGGAAGCAGCAGTAAGGGGCTCTGCAGTGCAGGTAGATTTTCGTCAATACTCACTGCCAGAGGTGTGAAATGGCCAGTCAAACCTGGCAAATCAACAGATGCTTACAGGATTGGTGCAACAGCAAGAACTTCAGATACTTCAACCATGGGACTCACTTTGAGATATCTGGTCTGCTAGGTCTGCTGGGGTCCACCTATAAGAGAAGGGAAAAAGCATCTTCGGTCACAGGCTTGCCAACCTGGTGAAGAGGACTTTAAACTAAAGTTGCTGGGGGAGGGGAACCTCAGTCCATTCCACTCTTATCAGTTTGATGCCAGTGCAAGCAGAAGATGCCCAGAAGTCTATATTTCTTAAGGGACCAGCTCTGTGTGCCATGCTAAATTTATACTTAATATCAATTCTCCTACTTCAGCTGTTCATAGCCCTGCCTACAAACCTCAACATAGCCTTAAACGCAATAAAGCACTCACACTTCACAGTCTCAGAATCAATTATAAACTGTACCTGACAGTAATAACTCAAAAGTTAATCTAATTCTTCATCCTCTGGTACCCTTAGTTTTAATCCTGGGTTAATAAAATCCCTCCCTGTATCCTGATGGCTCTACTGTTCTAATCTTACTGCAGCTCTAACAGCAGTAGCAGGTATCACCTGCCAGCTCCTGTTCTGACAAGAAGTACTTGATTGTTTTTTGAGAAGTCAGTCACAGTACTCATACAGATGCCTTAATGTTAATTCCTGAGCTAGTGACAGATTCTGCTCTATACTGACACTTGTAGATTAAGGCTAGAGTTAAGGGTCAGGAGAGCAAGAAGGTACTGGAGATTAGTTGCTCACTCCTCTGAGGCTGAGGTAGGAGTTTTTCACTACTGACTGTTTTAAGAAGTGATGATGGTGGCACCATAAGTTCATTGTGATTAAGACCAGAAGTAGCAAGATGTAAAGAACCAAGTGTTTCTTTATCATGCTAGACCCACAGAGTCGTGATGCAATTTTTATATGTTTATAGAACGAGCCCCTTAGCTCTTACAGACTCTAGGGGGAAAACGAGCTCCTGCCCCATGAGGGGCAGCAGTCTTGAGCACCAGTTTTAATAACGAACTCTAGCACAAATTCTGCCTGATGAAATTCTACAATTATAATTAATATTTTGTGTCAGTTTTGTGTCAGTCCTCTTCTTTTTGGTCACAGCCCTCATTTGGGCCAGGGGTAATCATGTTGGCATTATAGAATTAAACAGGTTAACAGAATTAGAAATGGTTTCTCAGTTTTCCAGTTTCAGAATAAACCCAGCTAGCATTCACAAACACAGGAGTCAAGAATTTTTAATAGAGGTAGTAGTCAAGTTTATTTAATGAAAAAAGAGTAGTGTCTAGATTGTCGAATCGCAGCCTCCCCGATAATTCCAGAGCTCAATGAACTTCAGCAAGTCAGACAGGTGGCTTCTCTGTGGTTCCTGCAAAAGTTAAACAAATGGTGAACTCTGCTGATATTTCATATATAAATATGTAATTGTCACTCCTAGCAAGCCACAGGAGCCCATAGTTAAATGAGCTTTTCAGACTTTACCCCATAGCTTTCCACCTATATCACTTTGTCTGACAATTTATATAAATTGCCATAAGAACATCAATCTAACCAAAGTCTCTCCAAAAAAAAAAAGAAAAAAACCTTATATTTATTCTATTTGGCACATAAACAAAGCCAAGCATCTCGCAGCTTTCTAATTTACACATGAATATATATTTATACCTGTTCGTCTTCTGAGCCATCACTGGTTAAAATGTTGGTTAGTTTGAAGGTTAGGGACTTCATATATTAAACCTCATTCCCTCCCAATTCCTGTTGTCAGGAAGCACAATCCAGATGAAAGGAATAATGAATAATTTGGGTCACACAAGGCTGGGGAGAAGGCTCTGAGGGAGTGGAATAAGTATCACATTGCAGTCTGAAACAGGAACAGCCCACTTGTCAGAAAAGCTTACTTGAGTTCAAGTTAGAGGAAATAATGTCTAAAAAAAAATAGTTTTACTGCTTAAATCATTTTATATCCTTGTGGCTAAAATGATGAAAACTTATAGAAAAAAATACATTTCTGATAATTTCTGGATGATAAAGATGTGATTTTGTGATTTTTTGCTATGGCCAAACAAAAGCTTATATTTAGTAACAAGGGATATGATAATCTCTGGTCTAAGAGCAGAGGAAATGGTTTTTGCTTCTTGATAGAAGCAAAGCACAAGACTTGCAGAACTGGGCTGAGCTTCACTGATGTGGTTACAACTTGAAGGGAAGCCATGGAAAATGAAAGGCTGCTGGAGTGAAAATAAGCAAAGGATGGTACTTGGAGTTCAGAGAGATAATACAAATCAGGAGTCAGGTTTGTATCTGTATCCTTCTAAACTTATATAGTTAAGAGTCTGGGTGTCATCAAGGGCTGAGATGATTATGATTCGCTTCTAGTTTGTCTTGATGCAAGTAAGCTATGATATTGGACTAACATATATCAGGTCTCAGGCCAAAACCATCAGTACTTTAATTTCTAGATCCTCTGAAGCTTTTACTACTAGGATCAGGAGCACCAACAGAAGCATTTAATCTAAAATCAGTTCTGATTTTCAGGCATATGGTGGTAACCCATAGAAAGTGGTAGAATAATTATGCTTAAAATTGCAATGTGGGTGAGACAGACGCTAAAGGCATGAGACCTCAGTCTCTGATTGGGAAATGCAAGAATATTAGGACTCACATAAAGCCTGCTGTTGGAAAGTGAGAAAAACATGGCACAGCTCTGAAAGAAGGTAAGATTTAATGCTCCTTCAGAAACAATTGAATTTCATGTTGATGTTGGTGTTAGACTTGGAATTAGGACTCAGCAGAACCTGAAATGCTAGGTTTCTCAGCCAAGTACCCTAGGAAAAGAATAAGGTTTTATAAAGATGTATTACCATTAAGGGGATAATGAGGTTCCCTGTTGTAATGGAAAGTCAGCTTTAGTGTTGACTGAAGTCAGGCTTTGAGCCAGAAGTGCCTACAGGGATAATACTCTAAATTCTAATACTAGAATGAGGATTAGTGACAATGGGAATGTCTGAGGGAGGGACATGTGGGTCACAAGATTATGGCAGTGAATTCAGCATTAGGGACTCATTCTGGGAGAGCAGGGACTGATGATTTAGACCCTTTCGTAGACCTGAGTGGCAAGGGCAACTGTCAGAAAGTTGAATACTTTGTTGTCATTCCAGGGTAATAGCTGTCACTGTGCTGCATGAGTGGGTATGTTTCCATATGTAAAGATATATATGTGTGTAGAGTATTTATATATATATACACATAGTTAAATCTTGACTTGAGACTGAATCCAAGGTTTCAGGAACAGTTCCAGGCTGAAGGAGCTGAATAAGTATTTTATCTACAATTACTTAAATTCATGAGAAAGAAGTGGTTTTGAGGTAGGCTATATTTTTGAGAGTGGAAGTAGTATTCAAGCAGCAGCCTTCACAGAACACAGACTTGTTGCTGAATTCTGAAAGTCCTGCCATGTCTCTGAGACACAGATTATGTACACTTCAGAAGCTAAAGGGGGGTCACCTGTCTCTGATAACAGCATGCACAGATCCAGCCATCCCTGGCAGTGTCCAAGGCCAGGTTGGACAGAGCCTTGGGTGGCATGGTCCAGTGTCAGGTGTCCCTGCCCATGGCAGGGGGGTTGGAATTAGAGAATCTTAAGCTCCTTTCCAACCCTAACGATTCTATGATTCTATTGGGTTCAAGCTTAAACAGGGGACGTTTAGACTGGATATCAGGAAGAAATTCTTTACTGTAAGGGTGGTGAGGTACTGGAATGGGTTGCCCAAGGGAGCTGTGCAGATGCAGCTGTAGATGTAGTAAAATTTAGCACTACCTTGAGCCATAGCTAGGGCTTCTGTTCACTGCAGAAGAGAACCACTCAGTTCAACAACCCAGTGAGGGCAAGCACCAACTTCAGTCCTATCCTGCACATTGAATCACACTGAAACAAGTTTCTTTCCTTAACTTACAGCTAATGCAAATTCTGAATTTATCCTCAGCTTAAATGAGTGACAGCCTATACAGAACTATAGCCACTCCAGCTCAGGGGCACACCTGTTGAGCTGTACTTGCGCGGATCCCCACATTGATGTCTGTACGCTGTCTGCAGTGCATTGCTCAGACAGCACCAGTTTACAGGAGGAGGGAAGGGAGCAGAAAGCAAATGTCTCAAAGTGCCTTTCCTGGCAAAGCCCAGTTGAAACCCTGTTTAAAGCCATGTTAGGAAAGGCATCAAACTGTATTTCCTTTCAGCCTAGAATAAGTCATCCAGGCAGGAAAGTATAGAAATATTTCAATTTCTACAGTATTCCATTCATTGCCTTGTTTGTTGTTTTCTGTCTTCAACACACATTAGAGAAATATATGCAAAAGAGAGAAATATTTAGATTAACTATTTCACTGAATGCATCAATTTTTCATCTTCAGGATATAAAAAGTAAGGTGGGGTAAAAGAAGAGTTTTAGAATAATTAGTTCAGGTTTTAGTTTCTTGTTTTGATTTGGATTTTTTTTTTTTCTTACAAAAATCAGTATCGGATAGAAATAAGTAATTACTTCGTTGGTTACATTGCTTTCTTTTTAACATAAAAACAATTATGAAGAATGAAGATATTTTAGTATAATTACTACATTGATTCAATTTTTCTTGTTCTTTGTATTTAGAAAAAGCATGGCAGATGAGCTGCTACTATAATAAGTTTTAAGTGAATTCTTCACTGATAAATGAGTTCAGACTAATGGTCTTCATAATTGAAGTTTTCTGAAGTAGTGCTTGTTGGAAAATTGTACCTGTTACTTCCTCCACAGAAAATTTTGTGTTTTTTCTGTGTGTAAATTGAAATCCTCCATTTAGTAGCATGTATTTAGAAATGTCACTGTAATTCCCCTTGAGACTGAGAATTTAGATGTCATTTTACTATGTTCTCCTAACAGCTGTGTCTAGTGCTCTTCTGTATATTTAAACAAGTGCACTACTGACTTTTTCAATATTCTCATAATTATTAAACAAAATGTTACTTCATTTAATCTGGTGAAATATGTGATATTTAGTAAGGGTCTTTCCAAATAGGGCATATAACAAATGTAATTTCTTAGTCTTAAAACTGGAGTTAAAAATGTATTAGTGTAAGTGAAATGGAAATCAAAACACTCAAGAAGAACAGAAGTAGCATGGAAAAAAGCTTTTGAAGTGAATTAGTATTATTGTCTTTAGTACTTCCCATGGGAAACTATATTCCAATCTAATAGGTGTACTTGTGAAAAAAGTTCCCTTGTTCTGCCTGAAAAGCCTTTTCCTTTAAAGTCAGAGCATGAACTTCAGTCGGACATGAAGGGGGCAAGGCTTCAGCTATTCGTATATGACTAAGTCAGGCACATGCATGTGGGCAGGCAGAGGGTCCCTGCTTGAGTAAACAACACCACGGTGGTGTGGGTTCCTGATTTCATCATTCCTCTGCCCACCTCCACTTCTGCTCTCCCTACCTCAAAAGACATGCACCTCTCTGTATATTACAAGACAGGGCCAATATAAACTCGCAACATTAAATCAGATATAATAGGAAGAACTGCAGAGCAAGTCAGAATAAGGTGCCTGCTTTTCAAAATCTTTTAGCTGCCTGTGACAGCTCTGCTCATTCCTTTGCCTCTTGTGGCAAAGGGGCCTCAAGACACAGATGCCTGATCCAGGGCTGTGCTTCTTAAAAGAATGGAAACCTACATCTCTTATGAGCATATTCTTCTGGTCTTTTTGTCTTTTCTTTTCAAATGTCAATTATGAACTGAAATAAAGAAAATACTGGTTTTAGTAATAAAGCATTTAATTTAGACAGAGCATTTCATTCTTTTAGGAGAAGGTGAAAGATTTACAGCACTGTAAATTTTACTTTCTGTCATAATTTTGGAGCTGTTAAATAAAATTTATTACTTTTGGTTAGTTTGGTTTGTGGCTGGGAAGTGTTAATCAGAAAAGCAGTGCCACTGCTGAAGCCTTTTCATCACATGTAAGCACTTTCCTCATTAAATGTGGACTGTAATTCTATTTAAGTAAAAGACATTTTGGCAGCAGTATTCATGTGTTGTTTGAAAAGAGTCCATCTTTCCCTATAGTACTTTATGGCATAAGGAAGCATTTCACAGATAAATTGGTCAGCTGAAATTCATTGTTCTACAATGGAAAAGACTAGGTTTATAGCAAAATATTGCAAGTTTCAACACTAATTCCTGCTTTTGTATTTCTCCGTAGAAACACAGTTTTTCTCTAAGAATTAAAAATTGTTTGCCAATACGTGATGTACACAGATACAATTGAACAAATGGCATCAAGAAATGGACATAAGTTACACTCAGTTTGATAAAAATGGTCACAGTCACATTCTGAACCTTTATAGGCACATGCCATGTGGAAAAGCTCACCTTAAAGCACTGCTTGTGGGCTCAGGACTACACCTGTTCTGGTCTCACTGGTCAGATTAATCCGATATGATCTGGAAAAACAAAGAAGCAATGGATTAATCTTGCAAAGTAACTGCCCCTAACTTCCCACTTCTTTAACACATGGGGAGGGAGATCAGAAGGTATGAAATGCCTGTAGCAGACCCTAGTTGACCTTAGGCATAGAGGAAGTCAAAGACTTCACCCTGGAACTAGGTGATGAGCCAGGTTATTTGCAGCCAGTGTGGACAACCTAATTCAGAGATAATAAAGAGTTAAAGCAATGGACCCTGGAAGAAGAACATATCCAGGAGTAGCTGAGCCCTCCCTGGCACTCATTCCCCCCAAAGCCAGTCTAGGCCAGTGATGGCAAGGTAGCTACACAGCTGAAAAACAGTATTACAAGGCTTTAGTGCTCATATAGTGCTGTTATTTATTTAGAAATACTTACTCTATTAGTTTTCAAGGTCACCTTCTGAATCATTTAAAATGAGTTAAGGGCATAAACAATGCAAAATAGCAAACAAAAGAAATAAGGAACTAAGCAGCTCAACTCCGATTCTTATTAAATTCTAGACAAAAAAGAGATATCAATTTCCTTGCCTGAGAGGTAAACATCTTCTCAAGTCATCTAGTTTTCCAGCAATGAGGAAAAGTGGCAGAAAAAAAATCTGTCATAAACAGCAAGAAAGAGAAAAAAATCAAAGTTAATTCAGCCTAATGTATCAAAAATTGTAGATGGAGGAAATAAAAGTCCTGGGTCCCTTCTAGAGTTTCTGCAAACACATGGAGTCTTAACAAAGTTTTTAGAAGTGCTTGACCCATGAAACTAATTCTGTTCCCAGTAGTATCCACGAGAATTTCACTGTATGTCCTGTAGAGTTACGCAGTGATTTTTGAAACTGTGCCATCAAAGTAGATACTTTAATGCTTTCAGGGAAGAAAAAAAACCAAACCAAAAGCCTTTACTAAGTAGTTCTTGATTTCATATAATCCATAATTGTATATGTGTATTCACACACACATTTCAGTTAAAGCTGCATCAGAACAAGACAATGTGCAAATGGGGAGGGTGTGAAATTAGGGTTATTAATAACAAATGTACAGTCCCTTTTGTAAAGATCTTAAAGGTGAAAATTCAAAACCACAGTATGGAATACACACTTCTTGATATTTGAATGAATAAAAGTAAATTAAAATGCCTTTGTTAAAAGGGAAAAAATAGCAGAAAAAATATCACCCATACATACATTATTTGCATTGAGGCAAACTCTATTCTCTTATCTCAAATCTTAACTCCAATGTTCTGCAAGCAGGAAGAGAGAAAAGATTAGATGAGAAATGCCTACCCAGATTTATCAATTATTGTTATTTTCATAGTACCAAGAGTAATTTCGTTTTGCTATCCTGCCTTAAGTTATAGCACAGAAAAATAAGTAACTAAAAGAAATAAAATATATTTTTAAAAATTCTTTGTGAAGAACTTCAATTGCCATTCCTATTTAATATCCTTATAAGAAAAAGGCTATATGATAAACATATTCAAGGCATATATAACGATACAGGGATATAAAAAGCAGATGTCATTACAAATTTACACATTTCATCAGAGTATGTGCTGACAAAAAATGGAAAGATATTAACTAAAAATTGGGTACACTGTTCAGAATTTCTTCTAGAGGAAAATACTGTCACTGGGACTTGAATCTCAAAACTTTGGCATACAAAAAACTCTGAGCTTTATGTGGATAATAATAGCACCCATACTTGCGTCTGTCAGGAAAAAGTATCAAGTGTTATATTCACCCTTTGTGTCATTAGCTAAAGAGGAAACCCACCCATAATATTTTCTGTTGCTAAGGAGAATCTAGCCAATTGAACCCCAGAACACAAAATAATTGAGGTCTGCACTGATAAATACCACCTCACAAGAGGCTCTGTAGAGTGAGCCAGCTGGTGCTAAGGGCATCCAGGTGTGAACAGGAAGAGAGGAAAATCACAGTTGCTTTTCCCTGAAGTACAGAAAAATTCATGAGAGTAGAAATTTTCTTCCTGCATTCTTCTTACTTGTCTGTATGATCTGAACTTACACCTGAAAACTACAGATCACATCACATGTTTGGAAGCATCATATTCATGGTGAGATCTTGCTATTATATATAGACAAAGAGAGAACCCACCATCACGGCAAGCACTTCCTGCAAGTGCCAGTAGCAGTACTCCAGCAGGCAAGAATGAAGCAAGCAGCATACTCTACTATTTATAACCCTCACCAAAAATTATTCTTGACCACACTGAACTGTACATAGGCTATCTTAAAAGGAAGTGCTTGTATTTCCCAGTATGGAGCAAGCAGCAGCTCTGATGTTTCTACAGGACTTAATGAAACCCCTAAATCTCAGAGCAGTTTCCTGATAGACTTAATGAATAGCTCTCAGCACAACTGGCGCTAATTGGCACGTTTTTGGGCACCCTGGAGGACAAAACTCCAAGTGGATAGTAATCTCACACTTCTTTGATTTATAAATGTTCAGAGCCAGACTGGCACTTCATTTCTGGGGCAGTACATTGATGTTTGTTTGTGTGCTATTTTTTGTTCTGTGCACATGCAGGAACTGTAATGTGTTCCAAATGTTAACTTGGTGTCTTTCCATAACATCCTGTGAAAAGGTTTTAACAACAATGATTGTGTAGACAGGAAGAAAAGGAAAAGCCTTCAAGTTATATATATAAAAAACCCCCAACAAATCACCCCTAACCTCTGTATGATGCTTACAACCTGGAGTTCATCAGTTGTGTAACTGTTGTGCTACTTTAAATAAATCTTGATGTAGTTAATTCTGCCTAGAGAAATACTCATGATGTCTCTGGCTTTTAAAGCTTGGCCACAATCAGAAGTTTCTTGAAAGTGAGATTTAAGTGCAGGTTTTATGTATGATAGGGTACACCTCTCTCAAAGGGTAAAAGGGTCTTTGCACAGGAGCTAGCAGGACTCAATGAAAGATCTTTAGACTAGATTTGAAAGGCAAAAGGGGTAAAACTTTTCTTACATCAAAATGTTAATGACAATGTTCTTGTATTTAACCAAAAGTGACCCAAATTACTATTTAGATCCACTTTGTTCACAGAATGTGCAACGAATGTTGCCGTTCCTCAGGCAATCTCCCTTGGCCAATGCAGTATCAGTTGCTGTGTAGCAGAAAGTGACTAATATTTAACATTTTGTTATGTACTTCATTTACTCTTGTGGATTTAAAAATCTTTAAAAACATTAAAAATTGCAAAAAAAATCAATTTTCCTCTCATACTGTAACACTTTGAAACAGGAAATTAAAATGCCAGTGTACTATACTAATTTAATTAAATCAAAGGAAATGAAATGTAATTATCTTCTTGGAACAAGGTGTTTGTAATTGTAATGGTAGCTGTATTAATCAGATGTCATATTAATACCTGCAATAAAATGCCTGATGGAGCTTTCTCACCTACCAGGAAAGTTACAGAAGACAGCTGAAACCAAATGTTTCAGCAATAATAGATTAGAACAAAATTATCTTTCTCATGGTTGAAATCTGACTGGATTAAAAGGGACTAGGAATAGCCATGTGTATTGCGATGCGTGCTTTTTTTTTTTTCAAATTTTTTAATTTTTTTTTTTTTTTTAAATTCCTGGAAGTCCAGCAAAGAAAAGGTAGAGAAAAAAAAAATATTTTAAAAGATGTTAAAAATAAAGGGCATCCCTAGGCTTTCAAAGGGGATTTAATATTTGGTCAATCATAACCAGTGCTTTTAATCTGTGAAGGCATCCTGTCCGTGGCACTGTACCAGTGGCATGGCTAAGGAGGCATCAACTACCTGCAACTGATAAATCTTCATATCAGTTATAGATGAAGTAATATTTGAAGGTTGTCTGGATAATCAGAGTGAAAGCCACTGTGCTTTGTTCCCTTGTGTATGTAAAAATGGCTATATTTCAGGCATGGTTCCCCATTTATGGCACAAAAGACACAAGTTTGCTGTGTTTAAAACTCCTGGGTGGTCCACTTGGGTGCAGCCCCTGGAAGATGGGCAATGATATCCTTCACCTCCTTCGTCATTGGGGAGCCCAGCCTCCTTCTGGCTAACCCATGGCTGCCATGCCAGCAGCGGGAATTACACCCTTCTTCAAAGACTTCAGGAGATTCAAGCTGGTGAAAATCACGGCTGTTCTGTAGACAGATTTTCACTGGGTCTTCTTTCATTTTTGTTCCTGCATAATGCATGAAATGGCATGTAAGAAATCCAGATATAATGAAAGCAGTAGATATAATTAAATACAAAAACGTAGCCACTTATTTTCTTAAAGGGAATCAGATAATGGAATCAGCCTCTCTTATGAAAAATGTATTCTTGTCTTTTCAAGCACTTAGGAATATCTTCATGACAATACCTGGAATGTTTCAGTACCTATAGCTGCCATGTTTAGAGTACTGAAGAGGCATTCTTGCCCAGAGATATTTTCAGAAGAAATCAGATGCTCCTACCTATCAGATGCTATCAGGTTGCTACCATCAACTGCAGCATCACCTGCTAAAAGACAAAGAGCCTAAAGATTTTAATTCACTTTAATTTTCAATGCTATTTAATCCAGTTCCACTGGATCAGGCCCTATCATTTCATAAGATCATTTCTTGCTTTCTGCTTGCACAAAGCAACGAGCCCAGAAGTGCTTTTAGTCAAAATGAACACTGAATTAAGTTCTTTATTCAGTTTTTGCATATTGGCAACAGACAATTATATCTGAATTTAAAATATTTCTGAAAACGCTCTTGACTGTTTTACTAAATTTATATATACAAAATGTCTAAAAAAAACCATTCTGCTCCATGGTTTTAAAGAAGTTTGGCCTGACAATGTTCCTTTAATTGCAGCAGCTGTAAAATTCTGTGATGCTTGGATTTATTTTAGTTGGGCAGATCCTGTGCTGTATAGAATAATAATTCATTAAAAAAAAGCCTCCTAGAAGACAACTAGTCTAAAGCATAATGTTTCAGATTAGCTCTTCAAAGGGATTGGGAGTAGTCAGTCACCTTTGGTCTTGTCTATTATACCAAAATGAGGATTCTGTATATCAAGTCTGCAAGCGAAATTCATAGTGAAAGAAATTGAATAAAATGGATTATTTCCTGTGTGAGGTGATTTTATAGATTTCTAAATGCTCTCTCTCAGTTACTGCGTGAGATCCTAAAAACTGGAGAACACACAAGCAGGAAGATGTGAACAAGGCTGGCTGGTTAAATCCATCAGCAGCTGACAATCCGAGGCAAAGTCAGGTGGAGTTTGCATAGGAGAAGAACAATGAAGGCAAGCAAGGAAACTGCTAATATTTTAAAGAGGTTGCAGTTTGATCCAGCTTCAGTTAAAAGGTATAATGCAGCACCCATGCTGACCCAAATCCCTGTGTTGCTATCCCCAGGTTATTGGAAACTCAGAGAAAGGATGTGTGTTTTTAACAATTCTCTTTAATATTGTCAAAAAACAGATTAATCCATGAGATTTTTGACCAATTAAGGAGACGAATATGTCATCTCAGTTTGCTCTTCCACCTCCCTGTGGTTTTTGTTTTTTTTTCTCAGTCACATTCTGACTTCCACTGAAGCAATTTCACATTTCCTTTGAAGGAAATTTTTCATCTACTAAATAGCTTTGTATTTTTGTTTTGCCTAATTTATTTTGCAAAATCACAAAATGATTTTTCATTTTTTCATTTTTTCATTATGCTTTGAATCTAGTAATTGAACATGGCTGAAAAGTTGAAAATTAGCTCGCAATTAGTGATGCGGTTGCCATATGTTTTAAAAGTCCAAATACATACCATCTGTAACATGTACTAATTCCTTGGGGGTATAGAGGGGAAGAAATGCTATAGAAATATTCAGTTAACAACATAACTGTTTACAAACATTTAGTCTGGATGCATATTGAAAATTTTAGCAACTTTAAGAATTCAAGATTGATCTTAAACTTTATGCCTCTACTATGTTCTCTAGAAATCCTGGATGTGCAATTTCAGACTCGGTATATTTGATGATCTTCAAAAAGTCAATACAATTCTAGCAAATTCTGGAAGGTTGCTAAAATAGGACTTTAATAGAATACTATAAACCACTTTCATGTAAACTAAGGTGTTTTATTCTTTAAAACCAAAACAAGTCAGGATAACTATGCTTGGAGGGAAAAATATGCATCCTTATCTAACAATAAAAATGAGGTTTATGAATTTTATTTTAAAATGAGCACAGCTTTCCCACACACAAATGTCATATATACCTAACCATTAAAAAACAGTGTTTCCTGACACCCAGAGCAGCCCGTATCATAGAATCATAGAATAGTTAGGATTGGAAAGGACCTTAAGATCATCTAGTTCCAACCCCCCTGCCATGGGCAAGGACACGTCCCACTAAACCATGCCACTCAAGGCTCTGTCCAACCCAGCCTTGAACACCGCCAGCAATGGAGCATTCACAACTCCCCTGGGCAACCCATTCCAGTGCCTCACCACCCTTACAGTAAAGAATATCTTCCTCATATCCAATCTAAACTCCTCCTGTTTAAGTTTGAACCTGCTACCCCTTGTCCTATCACTACAGTCCCTAATGAAGAGTCCCTCCCCAGCATCCCTCTATCCTGTGCCTTGCTTTTGATTGAACTATACATTTCCACAGTTCTGTGTTTACTTACCATTTCATCATCATTACTGATCATGTTTGCAACTTATTTCAAGAGACCTCCACATTTTTGTTCCAATATCCTTTTCTGTCATCACCATGGGAACCGCTGCCTTTTTACCCTTCAAGAATATTTTTTACAAAAGCTTTCGTCCTTGTAATGAAAATTTGCAGGTAAGAACAGCCTTGTTCTGTATTCTTAACTTAGGGATAATTCTACTACATGTGATGATTTATCATCTCTGTTGGTTATGTCTACTCTGTAGTCAAAGGTACCATTGCACCTCCCAAAATTAAGTCACAGTGGAATACTCATTACAATTTTCTCACTGGCAAGAGTGAGCAACACTTGCTATAAAAGCAGCAGCAGTTGTATAAAATCTGCTTAGTAAGTCTTAGAAGCTGAGGCAGCTGTTATTACCATCCAAACTTGCAAATTTTGGAGCTACTTTGGGTATGCTCTACAGCTACTCTACTATTGGGTATGGAATCTGCAGCTACTATAGGATCTCCACTACGGATGTTATTTTGGCAGACAACTCTGTATTTTTCTTATTTAGTAGTTTGCACTGATAAATACTAGGGAATTCAGAAAAAAATCTAGGAGAAGAACTGGAGCATTAAAAGATTTCATTCAAGAATTAATGCTAAAAAGAAAATGAACAGTGGAAGGGAGATGAATACCATTTGCAAGGCTTAAAAGAAGTTTTTAAATTACTCTGAAAGATAAGTAGAGGAAAGACGAGCGTATTCCCCGATGAAATTGTTCTGGGTTGGGTTTCCCTTTCCTCACACATGCTGGTTGTAAGATCCCAGGGCTGACGATGGCTCAGAGGCCATCATGGTAAGGAAACTACAGTAGATTTGGGAAAAGATAGATTAACATTTGACTCCTCCTTTGAGGCAGCACCTCGTCGTTCAGGTCCATGAACTACATCTTTCAGGTGTCATGGTGATATCATCCCATGGTAAAATACACTTTTGTTTCCTCATGGATTTGTTAATTGTTGGCTTGTTTTGTTTTTTTTTTTTTTTTCTTTTAGCAAAATGCTAACAATTTCTCTGACATGTCAGAGGAGGTGAAGAAAGGAGACAACTGTTTCATAATCAGTCCAATTTGTCATTCTGGTTTCTGATGACCTTCAGCTTCCCACTGAACTTGGCAGTGTACATAGCTCCCGTTTCTCTTCCAGGAGAGAAGGAAATGATGGGTTTGTACCCAAATCTGAGGTGACTGAAACATTCCTCAAGACACCTATATTCTACATGCAGGCACACAGTAAAATACAGACATGGCTTCTAACTGAACCCCTCCAAGCACTACAATAACATAAATATCAACAGTTCATCAAACATCAGGTACAGCCTGTCCTTAACCATAATTATATAACTTGATGCTTTTCTACAGACCTTCTTCTGTCAATGGCTTTTGGTCACTAATACCTGTGAAGCTAATGCTTAATCTCCCTTCTTCATTTTCTTGAGCTGCCTTTGTGCCCTTCCCATCAGTACCCATCAGACACACAGACCTAGGTATGTAGCCTTAAAAAGAGAGCCAACTTAGACACATTATGAGGGATATTTTTCAACCAACTTTTAAAGAAAGCAACAATTTGATGCATTAATGCCTATGTCAAAATAAAATTCTCAAGCTCCATTTCATGTTTCAGAGCCTGTGTCTTTTCTGCAGTGGCCAAAATATTTATTTAAGTAAGTAAGCAGTCTAATCAGCTTTGGATTACTAACACAATACAAAATTGCTTTCATCTACTGATGTCCTTTTAGTTTCTTGGCCCATGTACATTTAAAGAGCAGTCTGAATCTGTGATTTTTCAGATATTATTCATAAGTGTCTGAAAAAGTATATTACAAGAAGCTACTGTGGAATGTAAATCGTCATGTCATGAAAGATAACATACTGTCAGGGATTAAGAAAAGCCAAAGACAGAAAATAAAGTAGAAAAAAACATCAGCTTTCAGCAGGGCAAAAGAGTAATATTTAGATGTGATCACAGATACATGTAGCAACGGCCATGAGTTAAAAGAAAGGACCAAAGAGCAAGGCAGCAGTCACAGGTGAATCACAGCCCCCCTCCAAAGCTATGCACACCCTAAGATGCTTGGCTACATCATGACATATAGTTGTAGTCCAATATTAATAAATGCAAGACAATAACTGGACAAACTCCAGTATATTTGGTGGGGTCTAAGCTAACTAAGTTCCTAGGTAAATGCAATGCGAGTAGTCATCTGGCACGGTGAAGGTGTGACCAAGCTCAGGTCATGCAGGCAGCCTTGGGGGGTGGAATGGTGCTGACCTACTGCATTTTGGAAAGGATTATGGCCTGTAAGGCAGTAGTAGGATGTGGGCTGGATGTAGGAAAAAGAGTTGCTTGAGGCCAAAAGGAGCATTCCCTCTCCCACCTCAGTGTGTTACCTAGCGGCTACTTTCATGGCAGAAACACAGCAGGTCACTCTTCCCCTTGCCTCCAGTCTTGTGTTCCTATCCCCTACCCTACTCCTGAGGCCTTATGGAATGTGATTCCTCCAGCTGTGATTTTGCCTGTCAGGTTGGGTGGTTGTTATGTCAGTCATGCCTGTATCATAAAATTCTAATACCAGCAGTCATCGTGAACATTTCTGCTGGTGAGTAATTATTCTTTGTGTATGTAATCTTCTTTCCATCAAGCACTTATATGTAGAACTCAACCTTCTCATTCCTTCACCAAGGAATGAGCAAAGTGGGAAAAAAAATGATACGATATGCAAACTGAGGTATGAAATATTGAAATTTTAACATATAGCTTTGGAAATGACTAAATATTATGGAGCAAAATTGTTTCTTTAGACTTCAACAGTCATTAGATGCAATCCAAGGTACACCTTATCTCAAAGATAGAACCTGAGATATTTTTTTCTTTTCCTCAAAACATACTTATTGTCCACTGGAGGACTTTCATTTATTACATTGAATTTTCATCCATATGCCAAGAAGAAAGAGTATTTAAAGACTCGATTATTATACTTTTCTTAATAAAAATTTATTTAAAATCATGTTTTGATGCTAATTCCATCATGATTACTCCAGTAGATTTTTAACGGCATCTCATCAAAGTAGAGTTGGCAAAGAGTTTTCAGTCCACCAGTCTATTCCCTGGCCTGTGCAGACTTTTTCCTTACCCTACAATGTTTTCCAGTGTTTTGCTGACCACATCTGGCATGGATCAAGCACTGGGGATTACACTGGTTCTGCTGGGAGAAACAGGTCTTCACATTTAAGGAGCTTGTTTGTAATATCTACTCAATCTGAAGAACAGGAAGATTTCTTTTAGGTTTATAATTCAAATTTCCATACCTTTGTAAAAAATATCTGCTGGCATGTACCAGAGTCTTATGTTTGCTGTTGCTAATACCAAACCTGGCAGCTTTATGGAGGATGAATTGAGCTACAGTCTCTTTCATGAAACAAACCACAAATCACAACTCAGATAAGGTTGTATATTTTTTTTTTCATAAATGTTTAATAAACAAGCAGAAATAAAAGAGTAAAAGGAAGCTTTTATTTCATAATACATGGTGATGCACACTTGAGTAGTTGATGCTTATTCCAGTTCAAGTTTCCCTTAGGCAAGTAAAGGTCAGGGAAACCTCAAACATTACCAAACAAGTTTCCCAGGCCAAAACACTTCTTAGATTCAATTTTAAAAACTGATTTTGTGGATTGTAAAAGAGCTTTCCCTCTGTAAATTGCCCTCTTTTCACCTTTGTGAGAGGTAGTGTTTGAATTGAAATGGCTGTTCCTTGTAGAAAATCCCATTCACTAACAACCTCTCCTTGATTCCATTCTATAAATATTTTATAGCCCACCTCTGAAAATTGTCCCCTCCCTTTCTGCACTGTTACTTAAATGAACTCTGACACCTCCAAGTACAAAGCAATGAGAGACATAATTGCATTAATAGAAGAGATGTTGGAACAAAATGCCTATCTAATATACTAAGTGCAGTAAGTTGCTCTCCCTGAATTGGCAAATTTACCTTTATTCCTTGTTCCACTTGATCAGGTAAAAGCCTCTGTTCATGCTATATATGGTTGGTCTGTTTCATTGACCATAAAGTTGGTTAATTTGTGTCACCACAATTGACTAGGAGGATGTGAGCATGCACATTTGTATTAATCTGTAGGTATATACATATGAATGTACATTTAAGTGTACATATATATGCAGATGTATTTATATATATACTATATATATAATTGCAGTAATCACAATTATGATCACTAAGGACATTTGCATAACAACACAGATTACATTGGAAATTCTCTGAAAGGGCAGCTTTCTTGGTATTCAGGCTGAGATACCAGTTTGTGTGAGAATCATAAAATCATAGAATATTTTGGGTTGGAAATAACCTTCAAGATCATCTAGTTCCAACCCCCTGCCACAGACAGGGACACCTTCCACTGGACCAGGTTTCAGAGAAGCAGTATTGTTGTGGTTGAGACAGACAAACCACATGTGACATGCTTCTTTGGTGATTAAGTAGAAGTTCTTCATTGCTATTACAAACCCTTACTTATATACAGTTTCTAGCATACATGTGTCTTTTAGCCATTGGTTACATCAGTTAGCAACAGCACATTATTGGATGACACTTTGCCGTATATTGCTAAAGTCTGTTATCTTGCCAAGCTCTTGTTCTGCAGTTAGTTTCTCCCTTTGACTTGCTTTCTCCTCCGAATGCCTTCTGCTTTCTCATCTGGATGCCTTTGGCTGCCTCATTCTTCATGGATAAGCTTTGATATCTTCAAGGCTAAGTTCTAACTTCATGCCCCCAGTCACGTAGTCCCCTTCACAGCATTACTGTGAGAAAAAAAAGCTCTGCCCCACTGAGTAGGGCTTACTAGCTCCCTTGCAGTAACGTGTTGATACAACTACTCTATTTCCACCACCAAAGCAAATTTCCTTTTGGGGCACATGTGGTGTGCACTCATGAAGAGAATAGATCCACATCCTTTTCTGAGGCAGCCACAGAGCAGGATGTGTTTCTTCCCCCATTCTGGGGCTTTTCTTGTAATTCAGGTGCCAATTACAGTCTGGAGAAAAAACAAATGGAGGAAAGGAGAGGAGAGAAAAGAAACAGAACATTTGTCTGAAGGTTTGTGTGAAATAACTGGCTGGACAGAAAGAAAGAAGGCAGTCAGAAGGCTTGCTTATCCACTTTTATCTTGAGGAGTAGCAAAGACAAATGTTTTGGAGTAAGAAATCTTTCCTGACGCAGAGAAATGCACATCTCCCTGTATTCAAACAAGCATTTAGATTGGTTACATGCTGAGAATAATAAATTATATTGCAGAGGGAGAAAAAAAATGTTTATTTCAACATCTAAACTAATTTCTGTCTCCCCAAATGCTATGAGAAGTATCAGATGCTATCAGAATGATTTTTCAGTATGATTTATTTTGGACTGAACTTGTCTGTGACTGCAGGCAGCATTCAGAGCACAGCACATGCTGCACAGAGCTTCATAATATGCGCAGGTCTTTTGGGGGCTTTTTTAATCATTTAATTGAATAGAGTCACACCTGAGCAAAGTAATACCGAGTGCAATTAAAATTGTTATTACCAACCTTCATTTGTCATGATTACATCAGCATTTGTATGTTCACGGAATCAGTGTCCTCCTGTAGACTCTCCTTGAAACAAGGCATCTAGGTCATTGGTCTTTCCACCCTCCTTCTCTTGTTCCCAGCTGGCTTCCATAGGGTTCAGCTGAGGGCCATCCCCATGCTATTCTTCTTCCAGGAGTGGATACCCCATTTGTTAAGCTTTCCTCCAGAAAACACATGGATGTTGGGACCAAGTGTGCTGTAGGGATGAAGAGAGTGAACTTGGCACCATGACCACCTGATTATACCACAGCAGGGACCAAAAAGAGAAGACTTCAGTAGTTCCCTCAGCCCCATCCACCTCATGAAATACATAAATCATTCTGGGACTTCATCAGGGAAAAAAAAACAATGGGAGGTGATAAGCTGTCACATTTACAATTCTCTTGGGCCTGAGGAGCCCTTTACCCTGAGAGAATTGCTTTCCCGGCTCTTCAGTCTGAAAATAAATGTTATTGAGACCAAACTTGCATATCTAAAACTAAGGAAGTAAACAGATTTGGGACAAAAAAAAAAAAAATCATTTTATACTGAGCTTATCATTCAAAGCTAGCAATGAAGATTGAATGCTTATCAGAGAGAAGGTAACAAATCCAAGCAGAAAACTAGCTCATGACACTTGGCATCCTGCTTTTGGAACACCACAATAATCATTTTAGCATGGCCCAATGTCCTGGGTTCAGCAGTAGCAGTCATTTTTCTCCTTCTTAGTAGCTGGTGCAGTGCTGTGTGTTTTTGACTTTCAGACAGGGAACAGCGCTGATAACACCGATGTTTTCAGTTGCTTCTCAGTAATGTTTACTCTGACCAAGGACTTTCTGAGTCTCATGCTCTGCCAGGGAGGAGGGGATGCCAGGAGAAAGCAGGCAGGATAACTGACCCAAACTGACCAAAGAGGTATTCCATACCACAGCACATCATGTCCAATATATAAACTGGGGACAGGAACATGGAATTGTAAGATCACTGCTTGGGTCAGGCAGGGTATCGGTTGGCGAGTGGTGAGCAGTTGTATTCTCTTCCCTTGTTATTTCCCTTATCATTATTATTATTAGTGGTAGCAGCAGTGGTTTGTGTTCTATCTTAGTTACTGACTGTTCTTATCTCAACTTGGGGGAGTTACATTCTTTTCTCCTCCCCATTCCTCTGGGATGTGGGGGGGGGAGGAAGTGGGGGGAGTGAGAGAGGGCCACGTGGCTGATTTGCTGACTGGGTTTAAACCATGACACCCAGGAAAAAATGGAGCTGCAGTGGAGCAATGGATTGAGGATGCAGGGCTGAAATATGGAATTGCCATTGGCATTTGTGATATTATTGTTGCAAATATTTCAGATATTCCTAGTACATGCAGTTCTTTAATACTGACCAGAATTTAGGATGTTAAGACAATTCATATATTATATATATGTTACATATATATATACACACACATGTATGTGTTTTCTCCTGACAAATTCATTTCTAAACTTTGAGAGATGCAGAAAAGCAAGAGGTACCTTTGCATGATAGTTATGATAGTTATGGTGCGCATGAAATAGCTGTAGAGTCAGCAAAGACCAGCTACTCCAGGCCATTTGGGAGAGTTTGGAGAAGCAATTCTGCTTAACCTCTGTACAATTTTCATGTTAAGGTGAGCCTGTTGTTAGTCACTGCTGATGGAAAGGAATGTTTAAAGAAAGCACTACACATATTAAAAATAGTGCAGAGTGAAAGATTTTATCTTTTATGGAAAGAGAGAAGGAAGAAGTGAAAAAAGATGAAGATGAAACAGAAGTATGCAAATGACTGGAGCTAGAAAGTAATCTTAATTGTCCTTCTTCCGTCACTGAACCATATCTCTGCTGTTGACTTGGAGATGACTGGTGGGACTGAAAACAGTACTCTTCTTTTCTGAAACTGCTACTAGTAAGCACAATGTGTATGAAGCTCAAATAAATCTTTTAATTAAACTAGAGAGACCAGCTTCAAGGAAGGTTGTTTCTGTTGCTGTTTCAGTTAGAAAAGATGTCAAAAATGAGAGAGACAGTGTAGAACTGAAAAAATGATAAAGTACACCTGTTCCTCTAATAGCTTTGAACTAGTCATAGTCTCTGTCCCCCCTGGTTCACCTGTGGGAAGATTAAGAGAATGCCTTCCGACCTGATTGCCCAAGGTGCTAAGTACTTGTCACTGCCATCGACTTTTTTCTCCTTTGCATGCCTGGGTTTTTTGAGTATCAGGCTATGCAGGATGTGCTAGAGCATCTCAGACTTCTCAGAAGAGCAGCCCCTTCTTAGGAGATCTCTGGCAAGGCTGGAGATCAGATTCCCCACAGCAGGAAAGTGAAAGCTCTGTACAGGTGTTTACTCAGGGTAGATACAAATGCTTATTTCTCCACCCTGTGGGAACTGTACTAGGGGCAGTGCACCAAGGCAGTTTGCTTTACCTTTGATTTGTCTTTGTAGAAGTATTTGTAGCTGATAATGACAGCAGCATCTCCTCTTCTTTCTATAAGTAGGCATTAGGCAAATATAAGAGTACTGCGCTTTTTTTAACATTTGCAGCTCCTCACATTTTTCTGTGATGCCCAAGAAGGTTATAATCCTCCACTTGAGAACACTGCTAGACTGACAAAACACCAGGGCTGAAATCAGGACTATGTCTACCGTTAAAGAACTGGTACTTCGAGCATGCAAAGTAAAATTGTTTCTTTGCATTTCAAACAAAGTGAAAGGAACAGATTCATTAGTCTTCCTTCAAATAATAAAAGAAAAAATAAATTATTTTGCATTTGTTTTGTTTTCAGAGAGGAAAAATTACCTGTTTGTAGGGAGAGGCCTTAAGAATAAAAGCCCGAGCACTGCTCAATTGATAAGTGGGGATGTGCTGGAACTTGTGGGCCATAAACCTTGATAAAAGGAACAAACGGTGGTGAGAAAATGCTTCCCATTTGCACATCAGAAACCCCTGATTGCGATAGTTCAGAGGTCGTTTGTATTAGTGAAAAGCCAATTAGAAGCTGTTGTATAGCTAGTGCGCATTCGGAAATAACCAATCAGTATGTCACATGCTTGTAAAAGAAATGCATAGAAGTGTATGAAGTTTGTTAATAAATCGACACTTGCTTGCATCAAGCTACGTACCTCCCGTCTCTCAATCTCGGCACATGTTCATTAGATGTTAGATGTTTGCTCATTTACTGTTATATAACGTAGATCAGTTTTTAGGAAATTAGTCTGTATTTTAATCTACAAAAAAATTTGGTACGTGCAAATTGCATGCGGTCAATTTTATTAAGGTGACAAGGTACAAATTAACTTTAATCTGTCTTCGTTCTAGTAATCATGGGGACACTCAAAAGCCAAATGCTGACACATTTGTTTAGAGACGTGATCTGTGTGGGTATTATCCTTCATTTTAAGCAGAGGAGGGGCACTTTTCTATTGTACGTTAGCACATACATTAGATCCAATCTATGCACAAGTTTTGCATTAGCCTACGTTGACTGCAACTTGAAAGGAGCTAATATAGTGCCACAATTCCGGTGTTAATGAAGTTATACTGGTGTACCAGTGCTTTCTACTGATATAACTTGCGTACTTTCTCATACAGACTCTCCCAATACAAGCAACTTTTTTGAGTTGCTAAGAGAAATTAAGATGTAGGGATTCATTTATAGTCAGGCTTTTGTATATGAAATTATGAATAACCTACACAAAGAAGCTACAAAGTGAATTTACAGAGTCAGGTCATTTGCACAATTATTCATTAATAAATGAAAATTAATGTTAAGTTGCTTGCCTTTGAGTAAAAACAGCATTTGCTACCCCAAAATATGTTTGGGGAGAGGAGTCTGCCCAGGGCAGTTACTGTAGATTAGTTGCTTGCCTGTAAATTTATACACCATAGCATGTTTTTCACATGCTCATGCCTCTACATTACAGTTTCTTTATTATGTTAGTGTAATAACTTTAAAAGGGAGAAGGAAATCATTACCTAGCTGATATAGGTGGGCTTAACAGTATCTGAATTACCTGTTAGCATATCAAGCACATTCTCATAATTTATGGTACACCAGAAATATTATTATGAGATCTGTGATCTGAAGTCTGATCCCAGACTGAAACATCTTTTAGAAGCTGGTTTAATAGATATACCAGTCGTGCCAGAAAAGTAAAATGGAGTTGGTGCTTGCAGTCACACAGGAGAGATTTTCTGCTCTTTTTATTTTGCTCTTTAAAAAGCTTAATTAGACATTTTTTTTTTTTTTTGCTAAGGAAGTTAGTACTTCATTTGTATTACCTTGAACTTTCACCAGCTTTTGTGATATGGCTTTTTATATTAAAGAATTTGTTATCCCACAACAGTCACAGCTAGGGAGAAATTAGCGCTATTTTTTTTTTCGATTTCTATGTTAAGCTGGTTGGATCTGGGATAATAGATATAATAAGAGTAATCACAGGGCTGTCTTGAAAGATCTGCTGACAGCAGATCAGGATGGCAGCACTGCAGTGCTTCCGTGAGCTGCAACCAAGACCAGGGCATAAGCAGGGTCTGGTCAATTCCTCCCCTGGGGCCCAGTGCTGCTCCAAGTCAGGCTCTTTCCACAAGCTGCAGGAGTGTGCTCTGGTGTAAGAAAGTATAACTGTAGCTTCTCTTTTTGCTGCTCTTTAACTTCCCCGAGGGGCAGTAGAGAAAGAAGATTTACTGGAAACCAAGTCGATCAATAATTTAAATGTCATAGCTTGGAAACAAGATCATTTACTAACTCAGAATATGATATAGTAGGAAAAAAAAAATGTTATGTGATGTAAATTAACAAACAAACAAGCAAACAGCTGCTAATCCAGAAGATGGTTTTACTTCATAAGACTTACATTTCTCTACTTCCTTATTTTCGGTCCTGTCCTTGAGCCGCAGTAGGCAGTTTCACAAACTTTGTTTCAGATCACAGTGAGTAACATAATAGAGCATAATGAGATGTTACCACATTCATACATGTAGACTTCTATCAGACGTTCTCATTGGCTTTAAATTGGGTGCAATTTTTTTTTTTTGTTAGATACATATTTTGTTTCTTTCCAAAGCTGTACAAGTCTATAGGAAAACAAACAAAAGCCCCCAAAACACACAAACTCTGTTCAGATACAGAATTTTGAAAGTTTCAGCAGAAAATTGATGCTCCGATTGGCCATCACCAGGCATTTCTTTTTTTTTTTTTTTTTTTTTTAATCAGAATTGTATAAAGTGTGACCATTTACAGAACAGGGCCTTCCCATTTTTCTCTAGAATAACGCTGATCAAACTGGAACTGGGAAGATAGAAAACATTTCCAAAACCTCAGAATACCGTCTAAAATATGGACACATATATCTTCTTTTTTTTTTTCCCTCTTCTTTTATGCAGTCAGTGTAATAATGATTTTTTATGAGTCAATATTCTCAAGAAAGGTGATAACCGGGTTTGAACTACCATAAGATAAATTTGTAGGGGAAAAAAAAAAAAAAAAAAAAAAAGAGGAAAATAGTAGATGCTTTTTAGGTCTGAAATAGAAGTAGCAATTTCAGAGCAGTTCTAGACTAGAAGTAACTGCTCTGAGTATAATATAATTATGTTACTCAATTAGACAATCTGAAAGAAAAACGTGGATGGCACCAGGCAGGAAAAAGGGGATGTGAGAAAAGGAGGAGATGATAAAGTCATCAGCTCCTGTGGGACAAAAAGAGAAATTAGTAATTATCACCTATGGAACACTGAGTTATTGGGAAATGGCTTGAGAAAAACTACAGTACCTCAATTGACTCCCTGGCTTTCCCTATCTTTGGAGTTCATTAGACTTTAAAAGATGTATTTTGTGTATTCCTGCTACAACAGTGACATCCACAGCTCTACACAGAGTTTTATATAAAGATCACATCCAGGAGGTTAAATTTAGATGACTGCATCTTATACCTAGTATCCATTGAAATTAATGGAAAGATTCTTAGTCACCAGAACTGGAGTACTTATTTTTTTTTTATGATGATTTTTATTGCCACTGTTATTGTTATAACTACTACTCATAATATTATTATTGTGTAGACTGTAAGATAACAATGAGAGAAGAAAGGTCTTTCAGTAAAATGGAGGCATATATTTGGTTTGGAGCCTTCACTAATGTACTTGAAACCAGTGAAGGTGATATAAGCGCTCTTTATTAAATAAATTTGCTGAACAAAAGATGCTTTACAATTAGAAATTTAAGCCCATGGTTATAATTGTTCTCAAGTGTTCTCTTTCTAGCTAAATAACACTGCTTAAAAATTGTAAAGGAAACTGGTTTGCAATCTTTAAGTAGGTCACCTCCCACAGCATCTCTAACGCGCATGTAAATTAACATTCATTTTTTCAAATGGCAAACTGAGGCAGAAGGAGTCATCAAAACTTCTGATTTCACAGAGATGCTGACTATTTCCATACTTTCTGCTCCAGGGGGATTCTCTTACAGGAATATAATATTTAAACTGCTTTCATACCTCTCCAGCACTGCAAACAGTGAAAGGGACCAGACCCCAAGGTACTGATCGTATCCAAGGTCTTTTCATCACATGAGACCCTAGTTGTCCAAACCTAATGCAAAGTCCGTCTCACAAATCCATCTTGAAGAAAGGTGAATGACATGTTGAGGCTTTCCCATGTAACTGCTTTCCTCCCCTATCATGAGACAGCAGTTCATACAGCAATAATGGCAGCTGGAAGTCAACAAGAAGCACTTGACACACAGCAAAATGAAGTCACTTAGTGACTTTTAGCCAGCCTTTATATTAGATTAAAATGTACTGAAAACAGTGGGAGTTATTTTAAAGTGATTGCTTTCATTATGACACTGAACTTTCTCAAGTTCAACTTTATGTGTATAATGTTTTCCCTTCATCGATTCACTCAGGAAGCCACATGGGTAAAACCAAAATTAAGCTACAGTTTTGTTGGTTACTCAGAGAATAACGCAAAACCCAGGTATGTAGGTGTCTAAAATGTTTTGAGGCTAAAGACTTCAGAAGTTAATTACACAACACTTAGATGATCCTCAACAAGATGAATCACACAATAGAGACCTCATTTCCCAGATTTTGCTAATAATTCACATTTTGCTGGAGGTTAACTTACACATTTTTCATATAAATCCTCTGCTTTGTTTGTCACCACTGGTGACTGTCTTCTCTCCTGCACTATCAGCATCACAAAGTTGATATTTTTTTTAAATTCCCTCCTCACTTTTTTCCCTTCAGTATTTCCATTAAAGCCTGCTGCTATTTCATATGTATCTGAGAAATCCAGTCATTCCTCTCTGTCCCTACCAGCAAAACATGTGTTCCCACATTTTGTTTCTTTGCTGCAGCAGAAACACTTCACTTAATAGTGCTGCCATTAAACTGAGCTCATACTTATTGCTTGCAGCAAAGGAATGTGATCCAAGCTCATCTTTGCCTCCTACAACTCAGGCTCTTCTACCTTTTCAGATGATGTTCATTGCTTCCCTCCCCTTCCAAGGCAATCCTGCAGGACTTCTCATATTGCTGGTTTTGTGTTTTCCACATAGTGGTCAGTTAGCTAGTTCACTCAGTTTGCTCTGACCCTTTATGAAGGAAATTAATTACAGAAAAGAAAAAAAGAGGAAACTGTGATTATGGAGAAGAAAAGCCAATGGGAAATGGAGAACAAAGTTTCATACATGTACAAAAATATGCACATATAAATATATAAAATATACAAATGTAAACAAATAAACACATACAAATACATCCATGAGTCAGTGAGAGGGATGTGCTAGGGTACATTTTGAACTCCACCACTGAAGTGGTTATACCCCTTTGCTTCTTCCCTCTCCTATCCTTCAATGTTTCCTACTGAGAACTGAGACTTGGAGCAACTGTACAATGATACATGCTATTCTTGACAGTAATAAAATGCCTCCCCTCATCACATTTACATGCCTCACTGTTGTATAACAAGATAATCATAACAATAATGTGTTCAGCCCCAGAGGTGTGTCAGGGACTGAACTTTTTCCCAGATTTTCTGCAGAGAAGCAGCTTTAACTGGCAAGTATTTCTCCTCTGCTCTCTAGGCACACTTTAGGAGCCTAAAAATGCCACATACTGTATTGATCAACTTACCACGTGAACTGCATGGAGTGAGACCTGCTTTCAGTTCACCTTATCAGGGAGAGGGAGGAGGAAAGAAGAGAGAAAGGGCAGAAGCCTTACAAGAGGCGATTCTTCAGAGCTTCTTCAGAGACCTTTTTCTATGACAGGGAAATCACTGTAAGTTGCTAAAACAGAGTGAAAAATTTGTTTTCAAATTTTTTGTGAGTTTTACAATTCACAATAATATATCAGTTTTGGAATCTGTTTCATCTGTAAAATGTTGAATTAATTCTTATTCTTTTTATCTAGGAGCATTTTCTTGTTTTTCTTCCATCTTCAAGAAAACTTTCTATTTCTCTACTTTCATTAAGAGTCTTATCTCATTCCCATCAAAGTAAATGGGAAAATAGTGCTTTGTGTCACAAATGAAGGAACAGGCACTTGGATTTCTGCTTCTCCTCTGGGATTTTTTTACTTAATAATTTCTTTTTTCTTTTGTACTTCTGTCGACTCTCTTCCCTTATCAGATTTTTAACTCCTTTGCTTAGTTCGTTTCAGTACACTACTTGTTCTGCTCTCTATTCTGTTCATACCATTCCCCTATACTTTGTTTAGGTATTTTACTAGTGTTATTTCATAGAATCATAGAATCGTTAGGGCTGGAAAGGACCTTAAGATCATCTAGTTCCAACCCCCATGCCATGGCCAGGGACACCACACACTAAGACACGTCACCCAAGGCTCTGTCCAACCCGGCCATGAACACTGCCAGGGATGGAGCATTCACAACTTCCCTGGGCAACCCATTC
>JAOEHY010010617.1:0-24864 GCA_025447955.1 Psilopsiagon aurifrons | reverse complement strand
GTGATAGGACAAGGAGTAACGGGTTCAAACTTAAACAGGGGAAGTTTAGATTGGATATGAGGAAGAAATTCTTTACTTTGTGGGTGGTGAGGCACCGGAATGGGTTGCCCAGGGAAGTTGTGAACTCTCAAGGCCAGATTGGACATAGCCTTGGATGACATGGTTTATTGTGAGGTGTCCCTGCCCATGGCAGGGGGGTTGGAACTGTATGATCTTAATGTCCTTTCCAACCCTAACTATTCTATGATTCTTTGATTCTATATATAACTAAGACTAAAGAAGATATTTTTCACTGGTTATTCATTGGAAAGCTGATTAGTGAGACCTTGAAACCTAATATCCCCAACAAATGGTTCACAGCACTGCATGAAACCTGTTTTGTAGCAGGCAATAAAAATTAGAGGCGATTTGAGAGCAAGCCGCTGCAATATGTTTGGAGGGATCAGTAGGGCTCAAACAAGTAGTGGAGATTATATCAGATCACAATTCCTGCAGATCAGCTAGGCTGTGGTAACTGATGGTCAGTGATTACCTCTGAGGATCAAAGATGGGTCAAAATCAGGCTCCATTCCTGGCCACTGCTGGGGCACAGTCATGCGCCTTCACTTTCATGAGCACTAGCACTTGCATGGCCAGGTCTTCAGTCTGCTTGTGTGCACCCATCATCCCCTGGAGTAGTGGAAGGGGACTAGAAGTTGCCTCAGACCAGACATGTCTGTATCCTTGGGGTGAAAGAGCACATGAGGACTTAGTGCATCCCCAAAGCTGCAGCAAGGAGCTTGCTTAGCTGTGATGTTCAGGTTGGGCTCTGAACTTTCTTTTGTAGCTGGATTGTCAGATTTTGAGCTTCTGCTTTCTCACTGCCTTCATGACAGTGATGTTTTGTAGCACTTCCAAGAAAAATAAAATAAATAAAGAAAATCTGTATCCCCATGCCAGATGAAGTTTGCTTCTAGTCTAGTGACTTGTGAAATAATTCTGAAGTTTGCTGAAGATGCCTGTGGTGTTTAGAAACCATTTCTTCTATAGTGATGGCCTTGGTTTCTAAATGCCCATTTGAGGAGGTTGAAAATCGTGTCTTCAGTCTCTCCAGCCACTGCTGTGGTTCAGACTGGTGGGGCTTCTCAGGCGTGAGAAATGTTTGGAACAGGATGGTTTTTGATTTCAACATCCAGTAATGATGGTTGGGAAGAGAGGATGGAAGAGGGAAGTGGAGCAGGAGGACAGCTGGGGAGCTGGTGTTTGGTGTGTGCTGGTACTTGTTTGCTGTAGGAAGAAAGCAAAACCCTTCTCTGAGAGCATGTTTCTTCTCTTGATTCACTGTGTGCTGGTTGAATAAGGCAGCCTCATTGAATTTCTGTCTGCTCTTTTAAATAAATCTCTGCTCTCCAAAGCCTTTACACCATTAAATAGAAAGATTAGCATTGCAGCTCACACTCCCAAGGTTTTTAAAGCAGTGACTGAATAGTGCCTGCTCACTTGATCTTCATTAAGGTGCATTGCAATGATTTTGCCTGAATGTACTGTGGCTGCTTTGGGCTCAAACTATCCCGTATTTGGGAATCCTGAGCCCCTGCGTTGAAGTCAGAGGGTGGCTGGCAGCTTGGGAAAGGAGTTTGCGACCCTGCAACTCCTGCCTAGGGGCTGGTGAGGGTCCATGGAGGGTCTTGGTATCCTAATGAGCTGTGGCTACATGGGTAACAAGACTAAAACTAAACCTTGCACATGTCCTTCTGTCTTAGAATTATAAACTGCAACACAATGTATCCGAGCAACCTTATTTTTGGCATTTTCTTTTCCTCTTCCTCTCCAAGTGTTGTACTTCTGCTTCAGAAGCTGGTCTGCTTTATTTTTATCCCTCTCATATGACAGTCCAGAAAGCTCGTTTACAACCCCCACCCCTTTATTTTTTATGAAATAAAATCAGTTTTTAATGAAAGATGAGCAGTTTTCAGATGAAAATGTACAAATATAGTGTCGCAGTGCAGGAGGAGTCAGGAGCAACCTGCCTGTCCCCAAGAGGACTTGGCAGGGCTGCAAGCCTGGAAACCCCAGGGTCGAATAGCTGAGATGGGTGACACAAGGGCTTAATTTTTTATACATTTTTTTACTATTATTACCTGGTGTATCAAGACTGTTCATAGAAAAGTAATAGAAAATATCTCTTGGCAGATTATGATCTTAAGAAATCCTATTTTAATTCTGATTTTTTCCTTATTGGATTCCCGTTATGGTTTGCACTTGCATGCTTTTTGTAGAAGCTGTGAGAAATTTCTTTTAGTGTGCTTTGTCAGTGGAAAAAGAGAGTCCATAAAATAGCTGTTCCTTGTGGGAAAGCGTGCAGTGGCAATTCATGTGAGGTGTTGCTCCTCACAACAGGCAACACCTCCTGTTCTGGCTTGCCTCCTGTGATGTGCATTGAGCTTTTTCCATCGATGAGGACTGGCAGGATGAGGATGTGTGATCATCAGCCTTGTCTGCAAGAACAGTATTGAGCACCCAGACTCTTCAGCTTCTCGAAGGTGAAGGCAGGAAAAAGGGCAAAAGAGAAGGAAATATTCCTTAGTATACTTCTGTGGCACTTTCAGGTCTGTACAGGTGTTTTAATCTGATTTTCTAGTGAACATGTCTCTTTAAAATACTAGGTTTTCTCAGTGGATGAAAATTCCAATTTTTACTAACTCTGCTGTATTTTTAGGGATTTCTGAGGATGGGCATCTGGCTTCACTTTTCTGAGAAAAGCACTGGGACATGTAAATAATTCAAGAGAGAAATTATATGCACTCAGCAACCAGATGTCAAAAAAATGAAAGAAGCTTAAAATCTAGGCCTCCAAAGTCACTTCCATGTATTTCCCTTTTAAAGAATGCATTTTTAATCAGCTTTTAGAAACTAAGTGCCATGCTGACATATACATACTTGCACAGTGTTTCATCATGGGACAGAACAAAGAAAGTGAAACCAAAGTTACAAACTATTGTGCTGTAATATGTGAAATAGAGGCTATGATACTGGGTTGGTTCACCTGATAAAGCCCAGAGTTACAAGACTGTTATGTTGCTGCTTTCCAGATGATATTAAAATAATTAAATGAGTTTCTATGCTTTGTAACAATGGAAGTTCAAACAAGAGCTCTTCTGACTCTGGTAAAAATAAAAATAGAAAAGGGAATTAAAGAGGCATTCCCTTTTCCAGGTAATAAGAGCACTGTTCTAATTGCAGTTTGCAATTCTGGTTTCTCATTTGTCTTTTGTGGTCTCATTCCATGTGTTTTCCTATGTAATCACTTCAGTGATTCACCAAACATTGGTGAAGTTTGGGTTCTTTGTGGTGTTGTCTCTGCCCCTGTCCATGCAGTACAGCTGCAGAATGTCTCCTGCCCTGGGTATCGTCTAAGTTGTCAGCCAAAATAGGAAGTAGTGCAGTAATCTGGAGGGAGTCTTGTGTATATTAGTAGTATTAATAGAAGAAAAGTAGGTGAAGACAGACAGAAGAGGACCTTGCCCTCTTAAGTTTGGCTTTGGGGGATCAACCCATTTGGAGTTGGAGCTCATTTGGAGTTTACTGATAAAGCTGCTGTTGCCACATGGTTCCTTGGTACCACCATGTCATTAATTTGGATTTGAGGTATTACAGTCCTGCTTTAGCACCAGGGTGAAGCTATGATGCAGACTGATCTCCTATGGCTACAGTTTTCCTTGGGGTGCCTGGGAGAGCAGGGACAGTGTGGAATCCCCACTCTGCCTTTGCTCCTGGGGGGAAATCCTTCCCTATGTTAGGATTTCCACTGGGTTTTGAGCCAGTTTGGGAATATCTTTGAAGGTGATAGAATAACCCAGGGAGGACAGAGGTTGCTGTTTCCATCTGCACGTTCAAGGGTGCACCAGGTTTAGTGCAGGAAATAGTCTTCTGCCATCCACCCTATCAACACACAGATGATTGTTTGTCTCACTTGTCCTCCTTTCTTTGTTTTGGATGAGTGATAGTTAAGGTTTTGTGTGGTCTTTTTAAAGTTGTGTGTGACAGCCTGCTTCTTCTTTCTTTACCCACTGTGCACAAACAGACCACACTGGGAAGTCTTTGAGAAGAGCTTCTATTTCATCAGGTCCATGCTCACACATTGCCACAACAGGAGAACCCGGGATAAGCAAAGCTGAGAAGGGTGTACCTATGCTGTCTCATCCTGGGAAGAACAATGCTACGTCATGCTCTGGCTTTCCTGGCTGCTGGGTTTTCAGTGCTTGCTGGCAACCCCTCATGAGCTTGGGAAGAGTGGTTCTTGCTGCAGTTTCAGAGTATTTCCTTCTCTTTGTTGTTTTTCTTGTTCATGCTGGATCTTCCATGCCTGGGAGATTGCTCATAATGAAACATAATCATCACAACACTAAAACTGATTTTTGTTTTTGCTTGGATACATAGTGCAGTGGTATGGCTATCAAATGCCTCTCTTTGGCAGCAACTTAGTATCTTGCTAGGGATGCTGTGGTAACACTGAAGCTGAAAGTGTTTAAGAGAAGTGTTTGCAAATATGAAGAGGTGGGTTGGATTTTCTTGTGCTGAGATACATGTTAAGTATTAAATACATATCATACAGTCTTTGGGAATAGTCTGGTGACAACACAAAGATATTTTATCTGTGATCCCGAGCGTATTTCTAAGCACATGGTGAAACTGAAGCATTGCAAGTCTGTTGCTATAAGCAATATTGCATAGCTGCTTAAGCGTTTGAAGGATTATTTACTTTAGTTTTCAATATCTGGATTTTCGCCTATGCTGTTCCTGCTTTCTTCTTTAAAAATCCCCAAACTATACATTTAATTTATAGTATAGAGTCCAACATTGCAGAAACACTTTTTTTGGTTTAGAAAATGTGTTTTATCTAAACAAGGCTGACTTCGAAATTTGAGCTTAATGGCAGAAGGTTTGGGGGCAACACAGGGTGTGTGGTGGCTCTGTTTTGTGTCTTTTAGTAGTTATGTCCTGTTACAGAGAATGATTATGATGAGAGCTTACATTGGGGAGTTGGCTTTTTGCATGTTTTTAAGTCTTTGGCATGTCTCTGAAAGCCTGCCTGGCTTCTTTTAAGTATTATCTGCTGTTGCACACATCTGAACAGTATAATACACGAGAGTGCATATGGTGCTTCTGTACGTCCAGTGTATGTTTATTATACCAGTAGTGTATGGGATGGTAAAGATTATTATGTGTGTTTGCTCTAAATGGACACTTTCTTTTGTTCTTTCAGCCCAATAAGAACATTTGCTCAGAAACTTGAATATTTAAAATTCCCGAAGGCAAGACTTTACTTTCCAGGCTCTGCTCATTGTCTTGGCAGAGATGATGATTGCATAAAAGCATGTGGTTAGGTAAAGCATTGAATCATTATTTATAGACCATAACATTTATTTACGTATTTTTAATTAGGGCTCAATTCAGCACAGAAGTCTTTTAAAGCACCAAAGGAATACACAAGAACTACCACGACAGCAACTTATGTTCTGACAACTTTGCCCCAGACTGTGTGAAGATTTAGTGAGATTGTATGTGGTGTGAGTGGGTAAAAAATTGAGTCTCCTAACCAATGTGCAGCAGTAGCAGTGGTCCCTGAAGAGTGAAGTCAATGTCTGCACTGTATGTGCCTGGGTTGTGGCATCTGGACTCTGCTGAAGTTTGTGTGGAGACTGCCAGGAGGCAAACATCTCCTGAAGTTATCCTGAGAGTACAGGCTCTACTGGTTGGGTGTAGATCCTACAGTCCTAGCAGAAAATACTTAACAATTGCCAAAACCATGGGGAAAGCCCTTACGTTACAAACTGAATTTGCTGTGTCTCTGACCTGCACTCTCCCCTCCTTTTTCTTAATGGATAATTTTCAATCAGCCAACAAACTGAGAACAACTGGACCGAAGGCAGTAGTGTTTTACCCTGTCCAGCTTTCACTGGAACCAGAGGTCCATCCTGGGCTTGGTTCTGGGAAACCTCAAAAGCAGCTGCAAAATCTGGTGATCACACATTGCCAGAGGAAGGTCAGAGGAGGCTTGGACTGTTCTCACATGGGCTTTCTTGGTGAATGCTGCTTATGTCCTTGGTGTTGCTAAGGCAGCTGAATGCAGTGCATTGGCTCCCAATGACTGTGGTGATTTGAGGTGCCCAAGCCCCTGCTCCAAGAGGTCTGGCTGCAGAAGGAAATGAATGCTGTGGTCAGTATCACCATCAGCAGCAGCTTGTCTTTGAGAGGTGACAGCTCATTGCTTCCAGTGAGTTTGTACCAGCAGGGTTAACTTTCAGTTTAGGAAACGGAAATGCAGTCTGGTGTGCATGCTTTGGGAGGCTGCTATAGTTCAGTTGGAGGTTAAGAGGACAGAGGCAGAAATAGCAGGGTTATGGTTCAGTGGCTTGCATCCTTCAGAGGTCACAGATGAGCCCTTATTTCCACAAAAACCTCTGCCCTGACTCAAGAGCAGGAATAGGAGCTGAACTAAAACTGCAGCATGCACAGACTGACCCTCCAGCAATGGAAAGCCTTCATTTCAGGTGCACCATGCTGCTGGCTCTGGTCAAAGCGATGTCATGTGTGTAGTTTCAGAGAAGCTCTCTCTAAAATAGTAATATGTAGTTAGCTTCATGTGTGCTCATGCTTGCCTGTCAGGACTGTATGAGGGAAAGCTGAGCTCTGCCAACGTGCTGAAGTGCTTCACGCAGCTAAACTGATCCTTCATGGAGAGTAAGCAAAGCGTGACTATGTAGTGTTGAAGGCAGATGCTGTTGTTGCCTCCAGATGGATATTGATGATGAAGATGTAAACTGTTATCTGCGCAGCCTTAGTTTTAAAGGAGGTTCAAATTACTGGGAAGTGAAAGAGACCATTGGTGATTGTAAGGGAGCAGTGATGTGAGGCCTGCCAAATCTGAGATAGGAAGGATATTCTCCGGGACTCCCTTCTTAAGCACTACTTGGCACAGTTTCCTGGGAGCACTCACAGTAGGCTGATAATAATTTCCAATGTTCAGGTCAGATTAGAGTTGATTAATGGATTTGGGGAATAGCGATATGGAAATATGTCTTGTTAAATCTGGTAATAACAATAATTTTGCTGTCTTAATACAGCATTAAGAGATAATAGAAAATAGCTTCTCTCTCTCTTTCTCTTTCTTTTTTAAATTGTAGCTTTTCTGGTAACACAGTAAACTCACATCAGTCTTCTAACTGTACTCAGTTTGCAGGGTTTTAAGCTGTAGCTTTCTTGGTGCTTATCAAAATTTAATGTAAACAATTTGTTAGGCACATTTGGTTTTTTAATATAGAGTTGCAGTATTAGAACATCAGATGTTTGTGGTTTGTTTGTAATTCTGGGTTCTTGACTCCTGCGAACAATGCAGCCCAAATTTCACATGTTATTTGCATTTTCATGTTTTGTGAATAATTATCGCAGAGGTCTTTCCCACAGGAAGGTCTTGAGAAGAGTGAAAGCATTTAAAAATATTTATAGATCTACGAAGCCTTTTTTGTCCCTTATTTTATATAAGTCACATTTTCAGAAAGAATTCCTATAGGAGTATTCAAAATGTTATGTGGAAGCACTGTCCTTTTCTCCATAAAGCCTTGAAACTGAGAAATCTGAAGTTGTGGTTATCAAGGTATAGGTATTCAGTGCTTATTTTAAGGTCATACAGGAGTAGGTGACATTAATGAGGGCTTCTGAAAACTGGGTCACTTATCTAGGTGCCTAAATGTAAATTTGAAGTCTAACTCTGTTGCTTACATTACATGTCTGTAGTTGTGACTAGTTCTCTGTGTACATATGAGGGTGTGAGAGAGCTGTGCTATTTTGAAACTTGGTAAAGGGATGTTTCTAGGAATCTGTGTACTTAAAATTAGACTTCCACTGTGGTTACACAACTGTAAAGTAATCCAGAAAAGCATCACTGACTTTAGCTACTCCAGGTTTCCACTTCTATAAATTATGTCAGAAACAAATTCTGAGTACTCTGAAAAATCATAGTGGTGCCTCCCAGCACCAGCTCTGAACTGTTCAGTGAGTGGAACAGATCCAAAGGATGATTAGGCATGTTGGTGTACAGAGGATGTGGAAGAATTGCAAAACTGTATAGGCACCATTCTTCAATAACTTTAAAATAGAGTTCTTCCATCATTCCATAAGTTTGCAATAACTTATTTCCTTAAGAAAGCTTTTTCTGTTCTGCTATGAAATTGAGTAATTTTTAAAGGCTCATGGGTAGATAGATGTTTTTGCCTGTCTGACAGCTATAGAAGTTTGCTTTGATATATTCTGGGACATTAGATCATGTGAGAATTATCTTATTTTACGTTTTGTCTTTGATATAAGTAATTTCATTCTGGTTTAAATGAATGCAAAAAGACAAGCCTATCTTCCTTCAAAAGTACATTCAGTGTAAAAGAATATTAAAAAGATTTAGAAAGTCATTTAGAAATTGCGAAGCTTTTCCATTGTTGCTCCTGACCTGGACTTGAAGAGGCTGGCTGCGGCAGACAGTATGTGTAAAAAGAGGGCGAAGACTAGAGAGAATAACTTGATAGTACTAACGGGCTTCTGTATCAGTATCAGAAGGAGTTTTAGATTTGAGCCTCTCATTAATAATGGATGCTCAGATGGATGCTCTGTCCCCTGCTGCCTTCTTTTTAATTCATCTGAATGATGGTGGAAAATACAGTCCGTCGGTTAGAACCAGGCAGTCTCTCCAGTTTAAAAGCTTCTGTGTCTGTCCTTAAAACTTCGCTTGCACAACAGCAGTTTTGGCAGGTCAAAAAGTATGCTCAGAAAGTTTCCTTATCAAGTTGAGCAGGTCAGACATTCTTGCTGTTTAATGTGCAAAAGACCTAAAACCTGGAAGCTGCATCATCGTATCCCTGGCTTTGCATTTTCTTACCATGAGCAGCAAAACTGGCTTTGGCTTCCCCTTCTTTCAGACCTGCATGATTGCCTCACCATCCAAAAATGCATCGTGCTCCCTGTCCCCACAGGACAGCAGCCACTTGAACTTAGGCAAGACTGCAGAGACATGCAGTGAGGAAAGGGCTGGTGCTGCCTGACCTTAGCATGGTAGCTGTAGCCTTTGGTCAACACCACATTTCCAAGTTTTACTGTTGCCTGCTGAAGTATGGCAAATGTTTCTTCAGCATTCACCTATTCATAGTGTTTTAGTAATAATACTAAAATCCCATCATGTTCCTGGTCCAGTGGAAGTCTTTTCCAGGTTATCGTGAACCCTGAGTTCTGATACAATTTCACACAGTGTCTTTGGAAATGTGTCTCTTTGTATGAGCTTGCTTATGTTGTACGGATGTAGAAATAAAGGAGGCAGTGGATGCCTTCAGGGCTCTATGTGCTTTAAGTAGCTCCATCCAAGGTTGGTTTTGTGAGAACTGAGGCAGCTATGATGGCCTTTGAGCTAGTACCAGTGATGGAAGCCTCTGTAGACTTTACAGTGGTGTTAAAGCAGCTGTTCCTCTACTGGGAAGAGTCTGGTGTTGTACTGCTGTCGTCTTGTGCTCAGATGATCTGGGTTGAGGGCAGAAGAAACTAAGGAAGCCTTGCTCCCTTCCCACTGTCTAGGGAATGGTGGCCTTACCCTCCCCACCTGCACACAGCAGAGTAGCACAGGTAGTGGGTAGGATGCCAGTGGTGAAAGGGAAGGAGGGCTGCTCATCTTCATGTGATGTGTCTTTTGCTAGTACTGAAGCTTGGCATGCAGATGTGGTGCCCTTTGTGGTGCCTGGCAAGGACATGCATGGTACTTATAAAATTTTCCAAGTGCATTGCGGGTACAGGAAGATGTCAGATGGGGCTGTATGGGATTAATGCCTTTTCAGAGTCCTGGTCCCTCTGTATAAAAATGGGGACAATCCCATTTCCTTAAATATTTTACTAATTGCCAGTTGGTTTGGATGCTGTGAGAATGCCTGGTAAATAAGCACCTCTTGTAGAGAGCCATTTGTGTGCATTATTTTCTTGGTGGTGAGGTTTTCAAATGAAATCCAAATATATGGCTAGGTTTTTACCAAACTGTTGTGCCCCTTTTATTGCATAACATTTCCTGCACAAATTTTGCATTTCTGTGCTTGGCTATTTCAGTGTCCTCTTGGTGAATTGTTCTTTGTTCTCGGGGATTGCTTGGGCTAATCCTGTAAACATCCTAGCAATTACTTGTTTTCATTTAGGAAGACCAGGTTTTTGCACAGGTCTTTTGATTTTTGATGTAGTCAGTGTAAATACATGAAAATCAAAGCAGTTAAAAAGCATTACAGGGAATCTTTCTGCAAGAGTTGATAGAGAGTTTGCCACTGCCTTTATTTAGCTGTGCTATATTAGATTTTTTTTTCTGTGCCAAATTTGTCTGGTTAGCTACATGCTTTAGAGTAGGATCAATCTGATCATATTCAGATATCTCTCTTTGACTTTGCCACACAATTTTCAGGCAATGGAGCAGAAAGTGCACTTGAAAGGTGTAGTGCATCTGAAAATAAAGATCTACAACAGGCCAGATGATAACCATTTCCTAAGAGTGCTTGTTCTTCTCCTTGAGCCAGAAAGGGAGCCCATGGCTAAGAGCTCAGGTGAAGGTTCAGCTGATGTTAAGAAACAGAAACCCCAGTTTTCATGTCCCTGTATTCCTGTTGGTTACTTGTGGTGAGGTCAAATGTGAGGCTATGGCTTGGCTGTGCAGTAAATCCAGCTTTAGGGCTCCTACAGCTGTATTAAAAGCATTGAGGCCATGAGATACAAAATGCTGACTGCTATAAAACTGTCAATTCAAATTTGTTCAAAATCTCTCAAAGCCTGCCAGCATAAGATTTAAATTTTTATTGCCAGGTCAAATATAGGTAGTCTTCTACTGCTGGCATAAAGCTGACCTGTTAATGTGCACTGTGGCACACATAACTGTGCACTCAGATCTGATTTGTACCACTGGGTAATCCAAAATAAAACAGATTTGCTGCTGTCCTGAAGGATTTCAGACCTTGGGCCATTCCAGCAAAACAGTCTTTCTTTTAGCGTTTCTTATAGTGAGAAAGTTCAGTTCCTAGGTGTTTTTTGTTCCATTGTTACTTTTTTTGCTATTAGTTGCTAACTGAATAGCAGAGGAAATGAAAGCTACACCTGAATAGAAATTAGTAAATGAATGTCTTTGCTGCTAGTGGATTTATTTTCTGGTACTGAAGTGCCCAGGTGACTTTAGGAAAACAAGTACAATGCCTTCATCTATATAAAAAAGATTAACAGTACCTGTTAAACATAACCTTTAAGGCAATTATGAAGTGATCTTACTCAGGGGATGAAATGCATTTTTGGTAACTGTATGTATGTTTTTCTGGAGGGTTAGGCTAGGCTGGAAATGACAGAGGGGTTATCCTGAAGGATTGTGTTTTGGCCATTTGCACAAATCACCTTTTAAAAATCAGTACCATGGCATTTTTGTGACCCTCTGTATTTCCTTTTCCCCCTATGAGAAAGTGATTATTGGAGCTCTTTATATTACTCCTCTGAGAATGATGCAGGAAGAAAAAGCTCAGCTGGTCAGAACAAAAAAAGTTGTGCTTATGCCCTGAATGCCCATATGTGCTCTTTGACAGTTCCAGCCTCAACTCATTTAAAGAAAATACTGTTATTCTTCTGTAAGCAATCATTTCAGATAGCTTTTCCTTAAGAAAGCCTAAAGGAAGCAACCCCTCTTCACCTACATCACCTATGTTTAACTTGGTATTTTGAAATAAAAGAAAAGAATGAAGAAAAAAGTGTGTTGCTTCCTGAGCCATAGCTAAAAACTTTCACCGAGGAAGGGAGAAAAAGATAGCGAGTTCATTTATGTGGGCAATATTTCAGCCTTTGAGAGCACATCTTATGTGGAAGTGCTGGATGGAAAAAGAGCAGGGAAAGGCTGATTTTTCTAGCTGTAAATACTCCAAGGGTGAAGGTGAGAAGAGCTGATAAACACCAAGAAGAGCAGAAAGCTGTGGAAGCAACACATCTGTGGGTATAAACTGATTGTTAGTACATTTAAGCTGGAATACAGACCTTTTGCAGCTATGGTGGGACAGCTTTCCAGCAAAATAACAGATAAATCCTCTTTACTCCAAATTAAAATTTGCTGAGTTTCACTAAGTATAGGGTAGAAGAGTTTCTGTGATAGCTAGGGACCAGATTTGATGAAGCTGAGCAGTATCCTTGTGGCTGGTAGCTGGTTGGGGAGGGACCAGGCTGCTCTGCTCCCTGGGTGGAGGTGGCATGACTCTGGGAATAGGCATATACCTGATCTGGGCTGGCTGCAGCTGCACGAAGTGGCTGGTTGTTTCTGTGGCTGGATGGAGAGGGGTGGTCCTTGGGCTATTGGCATTGCTGGGTGAGAAGGAACCATGTTTTTTCAGGGTGTTTGCTTCAGCATCTTTTTGATCCTCTGGGAGCCTCTGACCCCAAAGGTCCATCTTCCTGCAAAGAAGGGTCCCTGTCCCATGCTGTGGATTGGCTGTGGGTGCAGCCTTTGGAGTCCTGCAGCAGAGGAGGGCAAATCTGAGACCTAAATACTCAGCATGGGGAAGGTCTTTCCAAACTGAGAGCACATGAAGGGACAATCTGTTTTGAGGGTTCTCCTCAAACTGTCATGCTGTCTCTGCACTATCATGACCCTGCTATTTGAACAGGACTAAAATTGTTTCCATGTCACACCCAACAAATTAAGTAGGATTTACCACTCTGGTATCTTTCCAGCTGAGATGTTCTGAGCTTGCAGTGTTGGTCTGGTTTACTCCAGGCAAATGTCAATGCCTGGGTGAGCATAAAATCAGACTTTTTAGCATATAAGACTTGTAATCTATGCAAGGCAGTGGGATGGTTTGGCAGGTCTGTCACCTACCTGAAGTATGCAAGGTGATGGCAACTCCAGTAAATTTTATCATGAGCCTATTTCAGTGGAAGTCAAGAGCAAAAATCAATTTCTTCTTAGTGTTGAGTTTGCCATTTTTAACAAGCAGATCTACTTTTTTCCCTTGATGAACAATCTGCCACCTTTCTATTTTTTGCTCCCACTGGCATCAGACAGCATGAACTGCTCTTCTCACCAGCACAGAGGTGTTCAGCTCAGTGCTGTGCCTCCTGTTTCATCTGGAAGGAGTATTTCCTATTTATGCTTGTCAAGATTCTTTTTTTTCTGAAGCCAGAAGGTTTTGTTTGAGAAAATCAAATCCCTTGAAAGTACTTCATAATTATCTACATGATTATCTTAAGTGTCTGCCATGGCTTTGCAGTGAGCTCAGGGGCGTAGACAAGCAACCTGCAGCATATTGATGCTTGCAGTTTTTCCTGTGGAGAGGAGGGATGGGGTTTTGAAGGCTGCCTGCCTCTGGTGGGGTGGAGCAGATTGCTACCCTTGATCTCTGGAGGGATGTGTGTGCATGGAGGGGGAGAGTCCTCCAGCAATGCTGCTAAATGAATGATGCATGAGTTTTGTGTGGGATGCAGATGCCTTTGAATGCCCCATTCTGCCCAGCTGTCTGCAGGATTGAAGCTGAAGTCAACACCAGGTTATACCCTTGGCCGATCCAGAGATTTGGAGGCTCTGGAGCTAAAAGTATGAGCTGCTTTCAATGTGCCCCAAATTCTTCACAGTGAAGCTAGGGCAGTGCTATTTCTCTGGGGATAGGTTGCAAAGGGCAGCCCAGAGCATGTCCACTCAATATCAAAAATAAATAGCTAAGAGCAAAACCACTCAAAGTATTAGGCCAAAAAGGGCTTCAAAGGGTGGTTTGGTCTGGTAATTTCTAGATCTTGAGTGCTTTTGAACCCTGTATGGTTACTGGGAACTGTAACCCAGTAAAAAACAAAACCTGGTGTTTGCAGATGAAGCAACAATAAGGATATCTTTGTAATAAGTTAAGGATTTTACCCATTAGATGTCCTCTCACTGTGCTCTCACTAAGACAAAAAATGATGCTGAAGGTAAAAAAATAAGAGGGATTAAAATGGAGAGATCTATTTTCTCTCACAGCCCAAGAGGGATTGGCTCTAATCATTGTTCCTGGCAGGTATTTGTCTAACCCACTGCAGAGACCATGATTGATGGAGACTCTAGCCATCCATGACAGTGTCTTCCAGTGCTTTGGTATTCTTTATCCTCATTAGTGTTACCTAACCGCAAACCTACATCTTACCCCAGTGTGATTCACATCCATAACTCAACTGTGGGCAAGGAGAAAAGGCTGTGAGACCTTTTCAAGTATATGAGGGCCTTTAGTTGTGTTCTCATACCCCACCTCCTTTCTCCTTTTTAGACAAGCAGGCTCTACTTTCTCAAGTATTTCCTACTAAGTCACATTTCTTGACTGGTAGTCATGTCAGAGCTCTGTTCCAACTGGGCAGTACTGCTGCTGAGACCTTCCCAACCCTGCATAAGGCTGCAGAGATATTTCATTTATCTGGTAGGCTTTATCCCTCTTGACACTTCCCAGGATAATGAACCTTTCTGCCCCCAAACAGCCAGAATTTATTGACAGAAATTATTCCTTAAAAGCCCTCCATTTCTTCCCAAAGATTTGGCGCTTGCCGATCTTTTCTGTGGTTTTCCTTTTGTAGTACACCATACTTGTCCTTGCTGAACTTTGTCCTAAGTTTTAGACTTTCATTTATTTATTATTTTTGCCAAGTTGATTTCAGATGCTAATCCTGTTCTCCAGTGTGTCTGCAGTCTCTCCCAGCTTCTTGTAATCTGCAGATTTAATAAACGTGCTCCTTCTCATCGTGCGGGTCACTAATGAATGTGCCGAGCAACTCTAGACTATAGAGATCCAGCAGAGCTCAGCTCACAGTGTCCTTCTGTTTTCACAGAATATCATTAATAACTACTCCCTGGGTATGGCTTTATAGTAGACTCATTTAATCATGTTCCCCCAGTTTATTTATGAGCAAGTTGTTTGAGATGGTGTCAAAAGCTATAATAAAGCCCAGATAAATGACATCTAACAGCTTCTCCATTATGAAAAGAAATTAATTTGATTTGATACGATTTTTTCTTGTCTCTTCTGTATCTGCTGCTGCTTACGTTTTTGTTATCTTCCACATGCATGCAAGCTGTTCCTTTGTTCGTTTTAGAGTTTTTCAGAGGATTGAAGATAGATTGACTGATGTCGCATCCTTGTGCTGCTTCCCTTTCTACCCTTGAAGACAGGCGCTGTGCTTGCCTTTCTCCTGACTTCCGGCACCTTACAGTGCCCGATGTTTGAGCTTTCACAGGTGAACAAGAGATGGCTTCAGCTGCTGTTGTAGGGAATTTAGAAGGCGATTTGTCCAATCTGCTGTTCTGGAAATACCTGACTTGGGACAGAGGGCTGATCTCACCCTGGGATGGGCTGAGAAGAGGATAGTATACCTTTGCAGTGACTGTGTTGTAGTATTAACTGTAGTAATCCCCTGTGCTTAGTAAGAAATTTTAACAAGGACTAAAGCAAAAATCAAACCAGCATTGCCTCTTTTGGTATCATTTTTCAATAACTTTGCATTTGAGCAACACTGTACCAGACTGTATCTTGGTATTAATACCCATTTTAATTTTTTTAATCTTCCACAAGTTTATTTCAGTTTTATGCCCTGACTTTTCTAATACTTCTGCCTGTGTGTTCACACATTTTTTTTACTCCTGCTCAGTAACCTTTTAGTGTTCTTTATTCTTGTCTTTGAGATAAATCAAAAGCTCGTGATGCTGCCAAGTCTTCTGATCCTTCTTCTGCATTGAGATGTTATTGTACCTCTGCTTTTTAAGCACAAAATATTGTTTCTTCAAGAAACTACAGCTCACCTTTATTTCTTTTTCCTTTAAACTCTTCTCCATGAATTCTTACCTAGCAGGTTTATTTGAAGGTACTGAAGCCAGGCACTTGTGTTTTGCTGTCCCCAATCCCTTGTGTATGGAACACGTCATCATTTCACAGGCATTCTTACATGGTTTTCCTTCCACCTGCTTACCCCCAGTACATCTGTCTCTGGAGGCACTTCCTTAATGATTACTTGACCTATCAGTTATGCGAGAATATTGCTCCAAAGAAACCAGGACTCTCTGACTCCTGCTGCTTTCCTTTCCTAGCAGACATCTCATACCTGTACTCTCCCATTACCATTGACTCAAGTTGCTATGAGGTCTCCTGATCTGTTTTATCTTCTCAGACTGGGTTTGTTCTGTCCTACTCCGTGTTGTGTTTTTTTGTTTGGTTTGTTTTTTTTTTTTTTTCATTTTATTATCAACTAGAGAATTTAGCAGATCTTCATCCCTCTGTGTTGTGGACCTCAGAGCAAGTATATGCATTATCTTTGGTATACCACGAGATGCTTCCTCTACTTTTTCTCTGCTGGTCCATATATAAGCTATGCATCTTTATGTCAATATTCCAGATCTATGTCTTACTACAACAAGCTCCAGTCATGCCAGTTAAATCATCACTTTTGTCTTAAATTAAATCTGATATCTTAAATAAGACCTAAGTTCTGTATTAAAAGCAATAGGTTTCGTTAGTTATTTAAGATACTCAAAGGATTTAATCCTATTTCCTGGTTAATCTGAGTGTTTTATCACCCCTTCTCTTTAGACCTGTGATCAGACAGCTTCTGGTTTTATTCTTTCCTCTGGTTCTGTCTCCTATGTGTCCTACCCTGAACCTAATTCAGACGTCCCTCTCATTAAGCAGTGATGAGCCATTTCCTCCTTTCCTGAGCTGATGTCCATCACTCTTCAGCCACTGGTATAACATTAGCCTGTTCGTGAACATGCTGGGGTCCTACTCAGAGCATTATGTGTGGCCTTGATGTGTTGTTCCTGGCCCTGCTAGAGCTTTCTTGGGGTCACCCCTGTCCATCTGGGTAATACCATGCAGCCAGGGAGGTGGCAAAACAGTTTGGATCCAGCTTCTGGGTAGCAGCATTTTGCCAGTGTCGCTTTGTGCTTTTGCTCTTGGAGTTGTAGTTTCTTGCTACAGGCTCTTCTGCCTAACCCAAGCTTTGCATCCACATCTGCTGAAGCAGACATGCAGGCTTGCAAGCTGGAAGCTGTGGCCTTCTTCCAGCTTCCTGACGCACAGATCAGTGAGCAGGATCTGCTTCTAGAAAAGAACTTCCCAAAAGAAAAGGTCAATCAGACTTGACTCATGTCAGCATTTTTTCTTGTTTCATAGATCCTAATGATCATAGAAAAAAACCCTTTCTCACTCTCTTGCTTGATAACTCCCAGCTCTTGCTACCTTCTGGCTGCCTGTGTGCAGCCCTCTCTGAATTGCAGGAAACTGGGGAATTCACCTGAACAACACTTGTAACTTGGAACTGGGGGGCCACCTCCCTTACCTGTAAGGGTAGGTTTAGTCCATTGTAAGCCACCACTGCCAGCCACCACTGCCAGTTAAAAGAGAGACCTCATTGTCTGTCCTCATCCTTCATGTTTGCTGCTACCCGTCGCTCCTGCATCTTGGTGGGGAGCTAAGTCGGAAAAATGACCAGATTAAGGCTATCACAGCCTGAAAACACTGGAATGGCGGAGGCCAGAGCTGCCTTCAGGGATGGCATCCACCAGCTTCAGTGGCTGGTGAGACCAATGTTGTGCCGTGTCCCTTCAGCAGTCCTTGGTATGGATTTGGTTGGAGCATCTCCTTTGCTTCGATGCCAGGCCTGGCGCTGTGGCAGGAACATCCTCACGGCTCATCAATTCCCTGTATACCGGTGAGGTCAGGAGCTAATCGTGACCTTTTATTCCCTTGTTGAGAAGAGCAGCTGGTGCCCTCAAGTGGTAAATCGTAGGAGAGCGGCTGCGGCCGTGAGAGCCCGGCTTTGGGATCCTGTTCCGGGCGGGGTAATGGGCAGAGGCTGCTGGATGCCTCCTGTGTTTCTGGCAGTTCTAACCATGCCGTTTCTTCCTTGCAGGACTAGGCAGTGTGCTGACCGTCGTCGGAAGGAGACATCGTTCTCAGCAGAGTGGAGATCGTGACAGCGAGCATACCTGGGCAGCCACAAGCCCTCCCCACCACTTCATCCATCAACTTTTCTGTGGGGGTAGCTGCAGTGAGCTCACACCAAACAACCTGCCTTGACTGCGCTTTTGGTAGCTGGAGTCCAAAAAAACATTCCTGTGAGATCTGATGGGGTTTGCTTTGGATCTGCGGCCCCACTCCAGCATGGGCTCAGGTGTTGCAGGGGGCTGCAGCAGGCAGCAGAGCCAAGGTCTGGGAAGCCAGTTGGGTCCAGGGCTGCTTCTGTGAGGGGATGCACAGGGACAGCGATGCCCATCACGCAGGACAACGCAGGGGTCTACCTCCCCCTCCTGTGCCAGTGGCTGCAGAACAGCTGTCGGGAGGGGGCTGAGGGTGCTGAGCAGCAGCTCTGCCGCTCAGCTGTACAGAAGCTGAGCGAGTACATCCAGCTCAACTTCTCTGTGGATGAGAGCAAACTGCAGCCAAGCAGCTGCAGCACTTTGGATTCGGAGATCTGCACCATGTACCTGGCCCAGGAGATGCGGAAAAATGAAGTTCTTGGGTTGAGCTTTGGGAACATCCCAGCTCTGGGGGACTATGGGGAGAAGCGTCGGGGAGGGAAGAAGAGGAAGGGGAATAAGGGACCAGTGCTTGATGTTGGGTGCATCTGGGTGACGGACTTGAAGAAAAACAGCCCGGCTGGGAAGTGCGGGAGAGTGCATCTTAAAGATGAAATCCTGTCTTTGAATGGCCAGTTGATGGTTGGCGTGGATGTCACCGGTGCGAGGTAAGGGTGGAAGAGCAGCCACCAGTGGTTGCCTCTCACAGTGTGTGGTGCAGGTTGTGGTTGGTACTGGTCGATGCCTGAGAGCAGAGGTTTTGACCTCTGCTTTCCAGCCCTGAAGGGAGCACTGGGTTCTTTCTTAAGGTCTGTAGAAAATAAGTAACAAAAGCAAGTCGATAACTAGCCTACACCTGCTCTTTGACATCCACTAGAAGATTTTGAGGGGTCATTGTGTCAAAAAAATAGTACATGGTAAGCACTGGAGGGTGTCCACTGAAAGAGGAGTCTGCGTTTGGATAAAAATGTTTTTTTAAGGGAAAATGAACACAGACTCAGCAGCACTGGAAGGTTTCTAGAGGTGCATCTTGGTTGAGACAGGATTTTTTGACAGCTAAATGTTGTCTCAGGCTTTTTCAAAGCAAGACGTTTTTGTGTTTTCCAGATTGGCACAACTTCATTTTAATAAATTCTCTTTGGTTTTAGTTCGCTCTCTTTTGCTGTCTCCTATCCCAGAAAACTTAAAACCTTTTAGAGTTCAGATCAGAAATGAAGGTTCTTGCAATGATAGAGATTATTTCTGCTTCTTTATTTCAGCTGCTGCATGCAGTAGAATCAGTTATTGGTCCAGCTTGTGGGCTGGCAGGGTTGCTCGCATTTCTTTTTATGAAGGCCTTTCTTTGCTAAGTGTTCATTCGTACCCAAGATTGCGATGTATGGGAGGGCATGAAATCTTCTCTGACTTACCAGAGGGGATTCATCTCGGGAATGGACAGTTTTGGAAGCAAAGTGCTAGCAGGGTGGCCGTTCTTTAAAAGGAGACTCTCTTGATCTGCAGCCTGGGTAATCTAGCATGTCTAATGGGCCTTTGGAGTAACATGCCATTTCGGACTAGCTGAGGAAGTGCTCAAGCAAGATTTGCAACAGGAGCAAATAACAAGCTTTAACTGAAATAAGCTGCATACTGAAAAAAAAAAAATTAAAAGAAGAGTTGACTCTTTACAGGTTCATCCAGTGAGAATACAGCATTGATGGGAAGACTCAATGGTTATTTTTCTGCTGCTTTAGCTGTTGGGTTCATAAAGCCACAATGACCTTGGGGTGTAACAGTTGCAAGTTATGATCCTGCCAAGTACATGGCCTTTGCTCCCAACAGACAGTGGTTTGGGGTGACCATCGCTCCCAATTCTGCCAATTGGCAGAATAAAAGCAGTGACTCCTAGATCTGTGGGTTCTGGGCAGGTCAACCTAGCTGTGGTTTTGCAGGTGTGATAACATCCCTATGTAATTTCAAGCCTGTGTATAAATACTGGTACTGTGGCAGTATCAGTCAGTGGTACCCCCAAGTTTGAGGGGATTTTGGCAAAAATCAGTTAGTTTGCTGTTTCACCTTTGCCAGATGTGATTGTTCCTAAAATCCAAGAGAATTGCTTGCAGTGGCCAGCAATGTTGTCTTATTAATACAAAATGAAAGATAATACCCAATAGAGTCCAAAATGTTTAGATATCTGCTCTTTTTATCCTCCCCTGAAGGCTTCATTTTGGGCTTGTTCTTTTTAGAAAGCTCTGTTATTAGACCAGCAAGCTGTGACGGCTGCCAATGAGAACCAAGTGCTCCATTTTCCTTAGCTGTGAGGGTTTTTTGGGCATTATGAAGCAGGGTTTTGGTGGTGCAGGATCAGTGTTGATGTTTGTAAGATCCTGGTTCAGAATATTCTGCATATAATTTAGGCCAAAATTTAGGACATCTCTTAGTCAAAACCTGATTTGTTTTCAGCATCCTAAGCAACCTTGCCTAACTAACTGCTATTTGACAAGGTTGATGTTGATGGATGACCTTGAGTTTGGGACCTTGAGGATGCTCTCAGTTTGGAGTGCCTCTCAGGGCACTGTTTGGTAGTTCCAGCCCCATGTTACCACATTGTTCATCTGATCTGCTTCAGGATGTTTTGAGAGTCCTTCAGTAGGTTTCTCCATGGGGTGCTCAGAAGGAATTTGATTCTGTCTAGGTCTATAATAGGCTGAAAGGCAACATCAGCTTGCCTTCTGGGAAGACTCTTTCAAGGAAGAAGCTTTCCTAGAGTGTTTCCTTATTGTTGCTAAGGTGGCAATAGCAGAGACCTTTTGCCTTGGCTCTTCAAGGCATTGGGGCAGGACAGCACACTGAATAGTAGTCCTGGCTTGATTTATGTCAACCTAATTATTATCTGTCTGGCTGTGAAGCAATTCCAGGCCCACAAAGGGGTGTGAGTGGTGTGATTTGCAGTGTAATGTACTTAATATAGCCTGCACATGGTCAGTGAAATTAGCTCTTGTAGCTTCAAGCTGGACTAGGCAAGCAATATCACTGCTTACATGTTTATTCCTCACCTGCCGAGTGTACTGGGGCAGCCCCACCTTGCCTGGTGAATGTGTTGTCTACACTAGTGCTTCAGGGAATCTCCTGATTTCTCTGCATAACAGTGGGGAATTTGGCATGAGGGTCTCATTGGCTCCCTCACAACCCTGCGGCTGGGTTGACACAAGTGTGCTTTCATAACTAAGGCTTCACTTCACCTCACCTCCAGCTCCATCCCACAACACAAACCCTCAGTGTTCCAAGGGGCTAAGCCAATTCACCAGACAATGGGAGAAGACGGGTAGGGGCACATGATCCCTTCTGCTGGCTGCCCTATGGATGTGGTCAGCAGGAGCAGATAGCTGGAACTGTAACAGTTTGGGCATTCCTGGACAGATTGTGCTCTCTCGGCACCTACCTGGTGTAGGTCCTCCATGTAGGTCATGGGGCGGTGATGGGGTCAGACACAGCACGCAAGAGCAGCACATCGTATCTTGGAGGAGCCATCTGAGGGTATCACTCATCTGTCTCTCCTTGCTAGAGAAGCGGAATCTGACTTCTTTAGAGAAAAGTTGCTTCTTTAACTTCCACCTGATTGCCATGTAAACAGCAGAGACAGACTGATTATTGCTGAGCTGGTTTCTTTTTCTTCTTTCTTTTCATTTAGAGAAACATTATGCAGTAATATAATCATCAAAGCTTTTTGCTTAACAGAGTATTATTACATTAGAGAGGAATGATGTGGGTGGTGGCAATTTTGGTGATGTTAGTGACTGAAGGAAAATTATCGCTCTCTTCAGAGTCAGCAAATCGTGTGTGTCTATCAAACAATTGCAGGGAAATGAGCTGTATTGGAGTACTGAATAAAGGTTAGTCACAACTCTGCATGTTTATTTATCTTCTGTCTATAAAACTGTATCTCAAAAACACATGGGTTATGTTCCCCCAGACAACAACTTCCTATGTATTTTGGAACTACTCCTCTCATTTTGGTCTATTACTCATTTACTGGAGGGAGGCTGTTAGTATTCCTGCAGATGACAAATGAATCCTTCATTTCTTGGGCATGACTGAATGGGGCTTCATTGAAGAAGTCCTGGGAGGATAGCAAAAGAATTACTTTGTCATGAATATCATTCTGTTTGAAATATTTGATTACAAATTTCATCAAGCTTAGCTGCAGTGCTGGGACGCAGATACCATGTACATCTAATCTTTAAAATCAGTGCTGAATAGATTTCCAAATTCAAACTGTTCTTGAAGAAAGCAGAGTAAGATACATTACAAGTGATGACAGTGTGGTATAAACACAAGATATTATTAAAATTTTGTCTTTGAGGAAACCCAACCACTGCTTCAAAATACTGTGTTCCTCATCGCCAGAAATTACCAGACATCGCCATGTGTGGGAATACAATCTGGCTGGCTTCTTTTTAACCCACAACCTGGTGTTGCTTCCAGAAACCAGAGAAGTGTTTCAACAGCCATACCTTTGCACAGCATTTGCTTAGTCTCTCCTCTTTAGCCAGTGTCCTGGGGGAGCTGCTAGGACTCCTCCCCAGCACAAGATATGGCATGCCAAATGTTAGGGAAACTGGTTTATTTCCAAAGACTCTGAGAAAGACCTTCAGAAATTAGATGTGCAGTTGTGAGTGAGCTTCAGGTGCCACTACTGACGCTGAAGCTTTGACCTTACCTTTTGAAATTGGGGTTTCCAGCAAAGCCAGGATCTTTCCTGAGTGCTTGCTGCTACTGTGTGTCACATCTACATGCTCCAGGATAGGTGGAAGTATGAGGGTAATGTCCTGGTTTTCCTCACAGGTCAATGCTATTTGTATTTGTGTGATACATAGACATTCTAAACACAGACCTCCTTCTCTCTTAAGTGCTAGTAGCTGATTACAGAGCACAGTACTGAACATGTAACCAAATTACAGGTCTCAAGACGTGCAAAGCACTTTGTGCTGCTTGCCTGTGGCAGTCAATAACAATTCTGGGCTCAGCTGGATGAAATCTTAGGTCTCTGTATCAAAACAGTCATTGCTGGAGCTGGAAAGCCAATATGCAGTGCCTGACTGTATTCAGAGCCAAACTCTACTCTGAACAGTGGTGGTCTTCAGGGGAGTGCTCTTCTTCTTTGCCCCCTTGTTGGGAGCCCTGCATGCAAGGAGATTCAGAGTGGTACCTCTGCTGAGGTGATGGGAATGGAAACCCCATGCTGCGTCTGTGAGTGGAGCTGCTCAAAAATCTGACAATGTGGTTTGAAGACAGATGTTTCAGAAGAGCACACCTTTCAAGGCACCTTTTATTGAACTCTCCCTTCCTCAGAAGTTTGAACTGAAAAAATTTTTATCATAAGCTGCTTTGCTCCACAATGGAAAGTTTCTTAATGGGAAAACCCCCTCCCTAAAATCTGGTCACTCTTTGATACCCAAATGCAATGCTCCGATTTTGCGTTTTACATGGGGCACTGTTCCCTGCCACGCTGTGGTGAGACACTGGCATTGCAGCAGGTTAGCTGTCTTCGCCTTGGCCACTTTCTCCTTGCACTGGTGGCCGCTGTTATCTCTGGAGCGTCAGTACAACTCAGCAGTGTGTCCAAAGTGCTTCCAGGTCCTCCAGCTGGTGTGTGTGGACTGCACGCTGTGGGAGCGGGGAGCACAGGCTGTGCCCTCTTCTCATCAGCCAGGGCCCTCAGTTTTGGTAACAGATCCATTCTTTACACTAAAGTGTTGGCTGTTAGGGTGTATGAATGCCTGCGTTATGGTGCAAGGGGAGGTTTTCAAGTGTCTGTGCCTGTGATGAGCTTGTGTTACCCCGGAAGTTATTGTGGATTTGTTTTCCACTTGACAAAGCAATCTCCTTCATACATCCTTTATCACAGAAAAAAATCACTCCAAGGAAACTACCCATGGTCATTACAGAAAGCTTAGTTTCACCACATTCCCACCTCCTGGGCATGTCAGGTTGCATGGATTGATTGCTCCATTTTACTGTGTTTCCTCACCTCCTTCCTAAAGCAAAAGTGCTGCCAACACAAAGTGCTGCTCAGTATAAGCAGCTGCTTTGCGTGGTGTTAGTAGTGCCTTTTCTTGCTTATGTTCATAAGAAAATATTTTTATTTTAATAGGAAAACAAATGGAAATGTATCCTGGCCCTTTGCCCTTGGCCAAGGGGCAAACATTTCTGTGGAAGCTCCTTGTTAAAATATTAACAGCACTGACTACACAGAGGAAAACAAACACAGTGGTCCTGGGGGCTGCAGCCTCCAAATACAATCTCAGGGACTACAGTTCTCATAAGTGACCTAAAACATACTCCTAAACTATTGTGGAGTTGAATTTGTTTCCTTTTTTATATCACATTACCACCCATCATGCTGCTAAGTGATGGATCGGGGCGCAGAGGCTAAGACCTGGAGCTCGTTACCACAGGAATGGATGAGAAGCATATGCTGACATGCCCTCTGAGCTGGCTGGTGCGTGAGTTCTGAGTGGAAATTGAGCAGCACATAGGGGCTGTGGCTGAGGGTTTTCTCCTCCAGTTGAGCTGCTGTGTTGAGGAGACAGTGAATGTGTGCTCAACCTGTGCAAAATGAGAGGAAGCCTATGGATGTCTGACATTTCCCAAACACAGCCTAAATGCCTCACTGCTCTCCTGCAGTCTCATATGCTGGAGAATGGAGTCCCCTCTGAATTGTGGCTGGTTTATTTTATGCTGATTGTGGATATTATCCCCCCCCCCCCCCCCTTAAATATGACACTACTAAG
>JAOEHY010010616.1:0-17295 GCA_025447955.1 Psilopsiagon aurifrons | reverse complement strand
TTCTCCTTCTTAGTAGCTGGTGCAGTGCTGTGTTTTTGACTTTCAGCCTGGAAACAGTGCTGATAACACCGATGTTTATAGTTACAGCTTAGAATGTTTGGTTTGACCAAGGGCTTTCTGAGTCTCATGTTCTGCCTGGGAGGAGGGGAAGCCGGGAGGAAGCAGAGACAGGACATCTGACCCAAACTAGCCAAAAAAGTATTCCATACCACAGCACGTCATGCCCAGGATGCAAAAAAGGAGAGCAGAGCCCCAGAAGGGTGGGGGTTCACTGCTGGGTTGGGCTTGGTATTGGTGGTGAGCATTTGTATCCTCTTCCCTTGTATTTTCCTTGGTCATTATTATTATTGGTGGTAGCAGCAGTGGTTTGTGTTATACCTTAGTTGCGGGACTGTTCTTATTTCAACCTGTGGAGTTGCATTCTTTCGATTCTTCTCCCCATCCCTCTTGGAGCTGGGGGGAATAAAGAGGGGGGAGTGAGTGAACGAACTGTGTGAGAGGCTTAAACCATGACAACTGCAGAACAGAAGGATAACTCACATAATTTACTCAATTTTAGCTGCAGGTACACCTACAGCTATGATGATTTCCTATTCTGCTTCTCAAAAACATAGTAAACTTTTTCTCCTTCACAAACTTCAGAGGGAAAAATGTGAAGTCTGGGTGAAATTTAACAGATCAAAGCACCAGATAGACCTCTATTACTCTAAGCATAAAAGAAATCTTTGATTAATGGGCTGCTGTAACTCAGCTTGCATTACAAATCTCGAGTAAATATACCAGTAGGACATTAATGTGTGGGATGAGTGTGTGTAGAATAGGCTGCATATTCAGGAAACACTACAGAATTTCCATGGGCCATGGACCAGAAATCTAGTGATCATCATCCTTTCATTAGGCACACTTTGTAAATAAAGTAGGCACAGAAATACATGTAGTACTTAATAAAAAATATCTCTGCTATAAGACCCTTAATGCGTTAACAGCACTGCTGTTTCTCATACTGGCTTAAAAAGTGCTCTTTTTCTATTTAAAGTCTTCATATGCCTTTTCTTTAGCCTGTGATGCTTTAGTTACTGGGTAAATCCATTATGCCTCACAGCACAGACCTTAGAGTCCAAAGCATATGCACAATGGCACAACTCAAGCCACAGCAAAGTGCTTATATAAAGATTATTTTCCTAAATTATTTCAGCGTTCATATTTCTTTATCTGCTTTACACTTGGGGTATTATAGCTTTCATTTTCAACCACATCTTTTGAGTATGAGAGACAAAGATACTTCATATTTAAATTAAACCATTGAATTGTAATTGTTGAAACAATCAGCCATGAAAAGAAAAACACAAACCAGAAACCAGAATTGACTGCAGGAATCAAAATGCAAGGCAAAAGATGATTGGAAAGGACTTCATAAATGAACTAACAGATTATATAATCTTTAAAGAATATTCACAAGGAATTTCGCATAGCATTGTGCATATGATATAGGAATTGTCAGTTGTAGGTGCCACTTCACACAGAGAGTGTGAAAATACAGTTCTCAGATATACTGGGTAAATAATCATTTAACTACAGGATTTGTTTGCAAGTCAGAAAACAACATGAAACCTAGTCCAGAAGTTAAAAAAAAAGGAGTCTCTCTTCTGGGCTATCTCTGGATATTCAACTCTAAATATGTGTCAACTTAATTTGGAAATGTAGAATCAGAAATCGATTTTTGGCCAACTTTGTCACACATAATTTAAGACACATCCCACATAAGCATTTTCTTAACCCTCTGCAGTTTCGACTTCACATGACGCTATAAGATTTTATTTAAGAAATAAAAAAAAAAAAATAAGAAATAACATTTTAAGAATTAAAAAAAATTACTTAAGAAATTAAAAAATTATTTAAGAAATAAAAGATTTTATTTAAGAAATAAAATCTGGCCATCAGTGATACTTCCTATGTCACGTATTATCACTAGAGAGTTCAGAATGGGATGCATAATTCTAGCCTTAAACTTCTCTGAGCTTCAGGTTTCTGCAGGGGTTCTTCAGGTTCACTTGTCTGACTGTGATGAAAGCTGATTCTTATGTTAGCCAGTGTTTTTTTCTTTGAATGGATGACTGAAAAGTCTAGAGATGGCCCATCAGAGACATAAGCATATGTGTCCTATTAGGGTTTCACTCTTGCTACCATACATATTTATTTTTCAGAGCTATGGTTACAAAATGCCATCCTACAGTAGCCCTTTCATGAATGGTTTTCCATATTAGGTGATCTCCTCTTGCAGAGGCGCTCTCCAGAGATTGCTTTACTGGGTGACTTACATGAAAATTTCCCCTCAGAAGAAAACTTGATCCTTGAGAAGTGAGCCACAATTTGCATTCAAATCAAAATTGTTGTTAGAGACATCCAGGTAACAACCTCTGCTGAGAAGACACGGGAAGGTCATCAGTAATCTCTTTTTTCTGATTAATAAGTTTCACTTTTGTTTGCTGCCTCATATGTTCTGGCTGCAATTACTCTGCAGAACTTTTTCAGTCTGTCTCATAACAGAATCATACTGTGCTAGCAAGCTTTTTAGGCTTGGCGCAAAACAAAAGTCTCTCTTTCAAAAGAATCCCAAAGGAAAGGGAGCATGGATGTTTAATATTTTTTTCTCTATCCCAGAAGTAATAATGCTAGGAATAGGTTATTTTCTTTCCCTGTATACGCTCTAGCTTTGTGCAGTATTGAAGCCAACTATATTATTTCTCATGTGCAGTCTTTAGTGTGAGTAGGACAGGTGTCTCATCTCTTTTGAAGCTCATACATTTCAGAGTAACCTCTGCTAATACAGTACCTCAAAGTATGCATGTGCAGTCCAAAGCGCGATACCTATCACACACCAAAAATACATTATGCACTAAAAAGGTGATGTTAATTTACACTGGTCAAATATTCTGTTTGATATTCCATTTAAATTCAGTTGATTTACCTTCCATACTGCAAATAAAATGCACTTAAAATACAGTCAGCTTATCTCAAAATAAGTAATCAGCTGCAGGATAGGAAACATCTCATGCAGTCAAAGAAATATACCGAATCTGTCGCTGATGCGCTTTGCCTTTGTATATCTGCTTGAGACCTGGGAGCATGTATTCACCACAATAATGACCTGAGCTCAAAGTGCTTTGGGAAAAAAAGATAATACCAGTCATCAATTCTAGAGAAAAAGAGAAACGGGAATCTTTCTATAGTCTTGGAGTCTAGACTACAGAAAACTAAATGAGCCACAGAGGTACCAATGACTCTCTTTAGAATAACTAAAGCTGTTCTGATGAAGTCTAATATTTGATTCACTGGCACTCTTCCAAAGTCAAAATAAGGCGAAATAATTTCCCCAGTTAAATTCAATGGACGCTTCAAAATTAATGACCATGAAGTTCTAAAATGAAAATAATACTGTTGTGTTCTCAGTGATACACTTTGTTTTGAAAAACTGATTGGATCACTCACTGTGACAGATCTGTTTTCTCACAGGACACAATTAAGCAATATCTAATTTTCTGGATCCCTAAACCAAATCTTTTACTGCAAAAGCATTAGAAAAAAATCAGCTTGTTAAGAAACAGAAACAGGACTTTAATGAAGCAAATTTCACTGAGTTGATATTCTTATAAAGACAATGATTTTATAAGTCTAATTGGTGTGTGCCTTCTATTATATGCCAGACTTTGTAAGGATGATTATTTCTGACATACTGGGAGCTAGGAATATAATTAATTGCTTTAATATTTGGATAAACATCAGCAAGTTTTTATGGCTTTGATCACACTCAAGATAGTTATCATTTGCATAAGAAATTAGTGGGCTATATTGAAAAGGTGCATTAGATTTCTTTTAATATCAAAAATTAGATCTAGGGTACGTGTTCTGTCATACTCCCCTCCATTTAACGCTGTACTAATTTGAGTCTTCTTTTAGTGTAAGAAAATAATCCATGTCACTGAAGTTTTCTGGTCTGCATAAACCTGTAACACTGAGATCTTTCATATCCTATTGATTCAGGGCTGCGCCAAAAATCTGATTGAAATAAATGAGTCTTTCCGTCTCCTGCAGTGGAGTTAGGATTAGACCCTTACATGAAAGCTGGGTGTTCTCAGCACCTTACAGAAATAACATTCACAAAATAAAAAAGTTGAGCCTTTCAGTGGAAAACCAAAATGTTTTCATTGTGAATGTAATGCTTTCATTGTTTAAGGTATTTGCCAAACAACTCACTTTAAGATTCTCTGAAATGATTACTTGCTGGTGGTCAAAAATGAGTATATATGCAGTAGGAATATAACAAAATATTACACTCATTGCAATGAACAATTTATGTGATTGATTTTAGGAAATGACATCTAAGGTACTTTTACCATAGAAATTTAGAGAAGCACAGACAAGGCCAAAAGAATCCAAAAAGGATCATGACCTTACCTATTGTTTCCCGCTGAATTAATCATCTTCCCTTACAAGAAACCTATATCTCCAGTGCTCCACAATCCTACTGACCTCTGTACAGCTGCATAAATTTTGAAACTTAAGACACAGGTCTCATTTTCCATGTAGCACAGGGCAGAAAACTAACTGGTGCATTGCCATAGTCCAGTGTACATAGTCCCTGTGCACAGGTAAGAGCACAGGGCTTCTAACTGATACACCAAGGTCACCAGGCATCTATGCCTGTGCTATTTAGTGGTGGTTCCATGGCTAAGTTGCTTTCAGTTCTGGAGCTTACATGATCACTGTGGGATTGGTGTTCTCCATCCTGAACTCTAATGTTACTGGTGTGTATCAGATTGAACTGTTTTGGAGATGCCACTTAAATTATAAATTATTCTACATAAATTTATTTTTTTATTCCCAAATATTGAAAATTGGAAAATAGCCTTAGTATGCTACCTATTCAAATCATAGGAAGCATCCACACTTTAGGTGTCAGCCTAGTAGAATTCAGTCCACAGACCTTGTGCATCAATCCACAGATCTAGTCTAGTTACATCTAGTTTCTTTTATACATGTGCACACCCATTAATGTTTCCATTTGAACTGCTATGACAAGGTGACCTTGATCAGTTATATAGCATGGCAATGTGGTACTACATCAGCTTACTGAATTTAGTTGAGTCTGAAATATGGTAGCTTCTTTCCCCCATCCCAAGCCATTAAGCTTTCTTTTCCTCTTTAATTCTCTGTCTCATCATAACTAATATGGGGGAAACAGAATGAATACACAATTCTAGCTAACAAGCCTGACCTTTTGCTTCTTTAAGATTTGATGCTGCCATGGGCTCAGCAGTAGCAGTCATTTGTTTTCCTTCTTAGTAGCTGGTGCAATGCTGTGGTTTTGACTTTTGGCCTGGGAACGGCACTGATAACACCAATGGTTTTAGTTGTTGCAGTAATGTTTAGTCTGACCAAGGACTTTCTGAGTCTCATACTCTGCCAGGGAGGAGAAGCCAGGAGGAAGCAAAGACAGGACACCTGACCCAAACTAACCAAAGAGGTATTCCATACCACAGCACAACATGCCAGGGATGTAAGAAATAGGGGCAGGGACCAGAAAGGGTGGGATTCACAGCTTTGTCAGGCTGGGTATCGGTGGTGAGCGGATGTTTAATCTTTCCTTGTTGTTTTCCCTTGCCCATTATTTTTATTGGTGGTAGCAGCAGTGGTTTGTGTTATTCCTTAGTTATTGGACTGTTCTTATCTCAACCCATGGGAGTTGCATTCTTTAGATTCTCCTCCCCATCCCTCCAGGAGTGGGGGGAAGGAAAAGAGGAGAGTGAGTGAGCAAACTGCATGAGTTACAGCTGGCTTAAAACACAACAGATGCTAAAAATCACTGTAGCAAATTCTGTCAGTGTTCACCATTAACCTTCAAAAACTATTGTGTCGCTTTGCCATTCAGAGACAATTTCAGTATTAAATACAGGTGCAATAACCACTAAAGGAACAAAATGACCTTGCTGTGGTTATCAACCGAAACATACAGATAGATAGATTCTGACTATTGCAGTTCTTTAAGAAACAAAAGAATGTTGAAATATATTGGCTAGTGTACTTTTAAATAGTCTTGAAAGTTTATAATAAATAGGTAGCCATAACCTGCTGGAAATTAGTTGGAAAAATAATTCAATGTAAATGTAGTGCAGGAGTTCAGTGGAGACTTATCAGGCACTCTAAGCAGGAAACAAGGCATCTATTTGGCTTCCAAGTACAGAAATATTTGCCTAATGTAAAGCTGATTCTCCTAAATAAGCTGATTCAGGGTTCTTCTGTTGAGGCATTCAAAGAATTCAGATAGATATGCAACTTAATGTAATTAAATCTGCCTATACACAAGTATTTTTATAGGAGTAGACAGATTTACTTCAACATCATTGGCAGAAGGTAAAAAGGGTTTTTTTATTATTATTTAAGGGAGAAATACTCTGTATTGGATGTTCTTTGGGTTTAGTGTGAGGTATACATTTGGGTTTAGTGTGACGTGTTCCTGCCCATGGCAGGGGGGTTGGAACTAGACGATCTTAAGGTGTTTTCCAAGCCTAACTATTCCATGATCCTATCATCATACTTTAGTGCATCCAATACAGGAGATAATGACTTTTCATGGAAAAATTAAACATAGCTTTTGGAGACACATAGTTCTAAGTAAACTGTAGCAATAGGAAAGCCATTGAAAATTTTAATAAATGGTTTCAACAAACACCTAACAGGTGAAAAACTAAAGAGTGAACTGTACTGGCTTTTTTTTTTCTAATGTGGATGCCCTATCTTTTTGCATACATCATTTTAAAAATAAAACATTAGTATTTTATATAAACTATAATTTTCTTGGTAAATAAAGTATTAAAACCCTAATTAATTTCTAACTAATATCCTATCTGTATATTAATATAGGACAGCTATTCATTTCACAGCCACACATATTGTCTAAATTCCCTGAGCTGACATCTCTTCTCTAGAAATCATGAATGCCAAGTCCGTATTATATGTTTCCAAAGGTTCAGCAAACCATCATTGCAGTAAATTGACATAAATATTATCAAGAGCTAGAGTGAAATTCCTGTAAATGAAGATTAAAGGAATGAAATTGGCTGAGCTGAGCAAAGTAAGGAATTCATGTGCGTCCTAATGTTGTAAATCAACTTAGACTCTACAGTCTCTGGCTATTTAATTAACAGCTTCATATTCTGCTAGCGAAAGAAGGGTCACAAGGACAGGATATAGAACATGCAGTAATTCCACCAAGGTCTGCATTACCTCTAAGGCCAAAATACTGTTTTTTCAATGAATGCAATTCTTGAGTTATAATCAGATAGATTTTTTCAGCCTCTTCTTTACTATTTATTTCTTTTGCTTTGCCTCTCTATCTGTACATTCATGTCCACTTCTCACACACCTTCACAGCCTTAGTCCTATGGTAGCTGATTATATCAGTAGCTCTTTAGTTTGATGGAAATTTTTTTAAAAAGCACAAAGTATAATAAGGTACAATGGCATTCAAAATCTTAGTTTTTAAGCTGTAAAGGCCATCATTTCTGTAGTTAAATGAATACCTGCAAATGCAACACATAAATGTACTTTCTTATTCCAGAGAGCCTTATGTACAAACAAGGATGTTTTTGTGCACTAGTAAATGTACATCAAATCTGCATGGAGATCTCAAAGACTATTCTCAAGCCCAGAAACAAACTATAGTTCTTCATTCTCCCTAGAAAACAGTATTCCTAATAAAAAGTTCAGAACGGTCACAAATTCAGTGCCCTGTGGTTTCACAAATATTTGCAGGTATATGACTTGGGAGAATTAAAACAGTGAATGATGAGTTTATCTTAAATAAAAGGCTGACAAGAAAAGGCAAAAATTGGAATTACTCATAGGAGATAGCACAGAGTGATAATTCATAGATGACAGCTCAGAGAAATTGTGATATATAGATCTGAATCCACCCAAGAAGCTGAAGAATTGACTGTGCAAGCCTTCTAATAATTAAGATATAAAGGAAGTATTTTCTTTTCTGGTAATTTCCTGGGAAAAAAAAGTACAGGTAAAAAAATAAAATAGATAAAAAAATATCCCCTACCTGGAAATGAAATGGGTCTTTCTCTGATTTTAAAGACTTCTTTATTTCAGCTAGCGTTTTAGTGGAATTCTAATCCAGATTGAGAAACTAGGTATTAGTTTAAAGCAAATCTGTAGCACTGAAGATGGCAAAACTGAATTTTCTTTAATCCTTTATCCTGAATGTTTTCTAAAATCAAAGGACTCTGGACTTGCTTTAACTCTGCTTCATGAAGGGGTTTTTACATAGATAAAATGTATGCAAAGCTTATGCAAATAGATATCAAAATATGACTTGACATTAATAAGCCATCAGAAGCACATTATCAAACACCCATAAATTAGGATACTGGCCAAATCAATGCATGTGCCAAAACTCAACTGAATTAATTAATTGCTGTTACAAAATATGATTTCTTCTTCAGGTATATTCATACTTCTTTTTATTACTGTTATTATTTACTTTCCTTCAACGTTCTAAAAAATAGGCTTCTGGGCAGGACTGTTAGCACAATGTTCATTTCATACACATTTTAAGGAATATGCACAAAAACCTTATCTTACAAATCTGAACATTCAATTTACTGAAGTGTATGGCCACCCAGTTAGCCAGCAGAAAGGAGAAATATATGAGCTATGTAGACCATTGTGCATAATCAAGACCACTTACTTTTAAATAGTTAAGTGTAACAAATTTCTTGAGATCATTCTACAGCTTCAAAATTATTTATAGAACCCTTACCTTACCAAGTACTCTCAAAAGCTTGTGGGAAATGAGATGCAAGCGACTAAAGTTTTCTTCATGGTCTGCTCCTGGATTTGGTATATCTTCCCACTATGACTGTCATAGTCAGGGTTCACAGTGAAGTCCAGCATAGCTGGAAATAACTTCCTGAAAAGACAGCTGGCACAGGAGGAGTATCTAGATACTTGTCTGTGGGTTCCCTTGCTAAATCAGTGGTAAATTACCTAATATGACTTGATTTCAGCCCACGGTGAAGATAAGTCTGCACTCCTTGACCACCTATGATAGATATAAGAGGGAATATCATTGTCTCATTAGCCTTAGCTATACATTGAAAGAAATATCTATTTCAGCAGGGGAAAGGATCAAGGCCAATCAATTTTTCATGTTCTGATTCATGGAACATGTTGAAGGACTATAATCCCTTTCTTCCCTGTAGATTACATATGTATGGTCATCTTTTCTCACCCTTCAGGAAGTCATACTTTCCAACAGTGTGCTAGTATATAACTAATAGCTGAGAAAAACATATATAATGCCAGAAATAGAGTTCACCAAATTTTTTTTTCTTTTTAATACAAAATATACTGCAGGAGTTGGAAGACAAAGAATAATGAATTATCTTAGGAACTGTGCCATAAATCTAGTTTGAGTGTTTACCATTATGTTTTACCATATATTAATGCCTAGATATATAAAATGTCCCTCAGATTTACACACTTTGTATAGTAAGCTAATCTACAATAAATGTAAACAAGTTGTTCTCCCTGTCCTATTTTTCTTCTGGTATGGCTATCATAAAAAACATTGACAATCCACCTGACAATCGCTAGATATGTTTCTAAATGCTATTGAAAATAGATTTGCATGTGAAAACACTAATTAATGAAAAACAGAGGCTTCAAAGAATTGATTGAAAAGTCCAAAAGAGATTTTCTAATTTAGAAAATACCTTGGCATGTTAAATGTGACAGTAGCAGCAATGCTATTACATCTTAGACAACAAAAAACCCAACATGCTGCTCAGATGTTCAGCAGCTACTATCTAAGATGCAATCTTCTTTTTCATCTGATGCGATTTGTTTGCTTCACGGTTTCAGAGAACAGAGCTAATCAGTTCTAGAAGTTAGTGTAAGGTTACAATTCTCTAAATGAAAAATGAAATTGTGTCAAATTATATTACAAAGTCTAAGGTGAATCTCAAATTCATCTTAGATTCCTATTACCTGGTATTAACAACTTCACAGTCACTGCTGATTTTCAAAAGATGAGATTGACCTTAGATTTGCACAAAAATTTTGTGACACAAATATTTTTGATGACTCATAGTATGTTTGAGATTGGAAGGTGAGTCTGGAGGCCATCTGACCCAAAACCTCTTCTCAGGCTGGGCCGCCTACAGCTCAATACCCAGGACAATATCCAGATGGCTTTTGAATATCTCCAAGGATGGAGACTGACTTATCTAGGCAAGCTGTGCCAGTGCTTGGTCATCCTCACAGTGAAAAAGTGTTTCCTGATGTTCAGAAGACTCCTCCCATATTTCAGTTTATCCCCATTGTCTCTGATTGCCCACAAGAGAAATTACTTTTGAGGTAACATGATATATACCAGGCATATCATGCCAAAAAAAAAGAAAGCAGAAGGACCTTAACTACATTAGATGATCTACGTTTTACAGAAAATTTACTATGGAAAAATGCCACTGAACTCTAGTATCAACATGCTAATGTCTACCTTTTTTAAAACACTATATCCTATAGTCATAGAAGTTAATATCATTCTGTCTGTAAGTTATTAGAAAATACTAATTACAGAACTAAAGCATCAAGGTAGCCAAACACAAAATGGAAGCCTTAGAAAATCTAAAATTGTTCTAGATGCCCTCATAGGTCACGGAGTCCTACCCAAAGTGTCGTGAAACTTATTTGAGTTGTTAGGTCTGGATTTGTTATCAAATACTCCAGAAGAACTGAGGTCCTCGATCCAGAGGGCTCTATTTCTCCCAAGGCAGAATTACTTATGTTTTTTTTATTCCTACCTGAACTTTGAGCTTTTATGAATTCTGCTGAAGCTGTAAAGCCTGTCTGAAGAACTTGCTTATTTCTCCACCCAGTCAAGAACCTTAGTGTTCTTATGTAGTTTTAGCTGTTCTGTGAAAAAATTGCCTGTGGCAGTAACTTTTTGAGAGAAAAAAAAAATGAAGATGTCTGACACTCCTCCTTCTGTACACTTCTAGCCTCAAGAAATCAGCTGACTACAATAAGTAGTCTAAATACAATGAACACTGAAAGAGAGCAATGATACTTTGAGGAGAGAATTCAGCTCGACGTATTTTTCTCTCACTTCTGTTTTTGGTTGAAAAAAAGTAAATGTCTCTGGTATACAGGGGGAGTGGATAATAGCTATTAGAATTGGGAACGAAATGAATGGAATACCTACCCTGTGTATAAAGCAAATATGAGCAAAATGAACATGTAAAAATGGTTTTATATATGTGATCTTTGTATCAAGAAATTCTGTATGTGTGGAACTTCTTTCATAAGTAGTACAACACATAAATACACAGGACACTGGACACGTTCCTATTCAAAAGATGCACTCCATCAGGTATTCACTGTCAGATTGTATGTGACTGGTTAGAATGAGAAGTGCATTTGACTATATTGTAAAGGATTTGAGACTTTGACAGCTTCAATCTGCATAATTTTATGACTTGTGTGGCTTCAGGCAGTCTATAAAGAGGTGGCAGGTAATTTTAGAAAGCTAGATCTTATCATTTCTAAGTCATCAATAACCTCACTCATCACTGATGATGAGAAAGTGTACCTCTGAAGCTATACTGTCTGATCCATTTTGCAATATGAAGTATTGGAGTGGTTGGTTGCACTGGAGCTGAGCACTAAGCGTCAGAGAATCAGGGGTTAAAGACTATGGCCCTTCTAAAGAGACAAAAGGAGCTGCAGTGTTCCAGGCCGCTGGGGAAACACAATTTAAACAGTAACACTGTCTTTCTTATCCAAACAAGTATAATCATCTGTCAGTGTTAATTATTGTGCCAGGGCCCAGATTAATGGAATCCTATAATGTAGCTTTTGTCACATATAGCTCCATATTGTTCAGATTTTATGTAAATCCTCATGCTCAACATAGAGAAGTGTTGTCAGGCTGTGGTTTTAATTTTGTAAGAAGACGTGCATTTACCAAGAATAAGGTCACTAATAAAGTGTTTCTGAAATTTTTATGTTTACTTTCAACCAAAACACTTCTGGTCTAGGATTTAAATATATTCCTGCTATGTGTGGAGCCTATCACAGTGTTGTACTACTGTGGGTGGAGGGTATTGTGCTAGCCTCCTGCAGATAACCCAGGAGTGACACCACAGACCCATCTGTTTTATTTGTCCTTGATGTGAGAAACAGAAGATAAACAAATCACCATAAACAGTGAGAGGTAACTGGTCATCAGAAATCCCTTCATTTGTAATTGGAGCTGTTGTATCACAAAAAAATTATGCATATTTTAATAGAAGTAATTTCTACTTTGTGATTGTCCTTTTAAATAATGTTATGGTGGTAGCATAGAAATCACTTCTTATAGCACTGTTAATTCCCTTTTCTACTAGAAACAGTGACAGATATTGAGCTTGTAAGGCAGGTCTGAGATTATATGTGATATGTAATTTGTCTTGGGTTCTTGCTCTAATCTCCTCTGCCCTTTTCAACTTTGCTGGTGCCCACTGTGGTGAGCAGCAGCCAAGCTTTAGACCGTAGACAGGTCACAAGTAGAGAACTCCTCCTGTTCTCATGGGGAGAAGTTGCTGCATGGAAGGGAAGCTCATAAAAAATGAAAATGCAATATCACTCAGAATCATCATCCATCGTTTGTGCATCCCTCTTACTTTGTTTAAAATGTTTAATCAACCTTTCCCTCAAAAGTTGCCTTAAAACATTCACCAGAACAAACACTAGGGCATGTCCTATTTCTGCCAGGCAAGACCATACTGTAAAAAGGTAAGACAGCAGTTTCTGTAGTCTTGCGTAGTTTAACAGGCTTCCTGGAAGCCTTCTATGTAGTGATGATTACAAATATGTGAACACTTACTTATTTCAAATAATTAGGGAAAGACAAGAATGCATTCCCTGGCTTAAAAGTTCTATTAGAAAATGTGTCTCTCTATTTTATCTGTTCCAAAGAAAACCCACAGTCTTCTTCAAACAAATAGCTTGCCCTGTCTAAATGTTGTTTAAGAAAATTTCCCATAAGTACCTGAAAGATTTGACACAGCACAAAGCAAGACCTCAGTAGGAGTGATTGCTCCATCACCAACACAAAGATGAGTAATTTTGAGGTATGGAGTAACTTGTTTTATATATGGGAATTTCTTTTAACTCAGTGACTTGTGTGACTAGCTGCTCAGGACTAATTCACTAAACTATTTGAAAACTAAACAATGAACTATTATTTTCTAAAATTCTAGCAAGTCACTAAAGTTGTATTTTAGTGGAATTCAAGGATTCAAGATTAAGCTTTTTAATTCTATCTTCTAGTTCAGAACAGCTAACAGAGGTCATTATGAGCTTTGTTCCTGTTAAACTACGTGGTTAGATATTTCTAGAAACTGCAATATCATCTGAGTTCAAAAAAATATAAATATCACTGTTATTTCATCTGCCATTTCATTTTCCAAAACCAGAAAAAGAATTCTTTACAGTATATCCAAAAGAGACCACAGATGTTTTTTCCTATGATTGTCAAATATGATGGGAATTGCCTACCAAGCATCTATTTTAGGAAAAAATAAAAAGTTTGTGAGATAGAATAATTTGGGTTCAACTACCAAGTCTGTCTTGCATTTGCTATTCATTTGAGCAAACCTCTTAATTATAAAATTATAGAACAATTTAGGTAGGAAGGGATCTCTGCAAGACCCTAATCCAACCCTCCTGTTCACAGCAAGGTTAACTTCAGCCAGAAGAGGTCACCCAGGGCCATGTCCAGCTGAGGTTTGGAAGTCTCCAGGATAGAGAATTCATGACCTTCTGCTTTAATGGTAAGTATTATTTTCCTTGAATCTAAGCTTAGATTTCCCTTGTAGCAACCTGTGTACTCTGCCTCTTGTTTCACAGTGCATCACAGAGAGGCGTCTGTGTCCATCTTACCTAAAACTCAAAAGTAGTGGACAATTGTGATTCTACATCCTCCTAGCCCTCTCTTGTCCTGGCTACTACACAGGTCACAGGCTTCAGGCCCTCCACTGCCTTCATTACACTCCGCTGACCTCTCTCCAGTTTGTTCATGTCACTTTTGTTGCAGACAGCACTGGGCTGTGTTCCAGCCCCCACAAGGGCTGAGTAGAAGCATCCTGCATAATCTCCATCCTTGGAGGTTTACAAGACCAGACTGGACAAGGCCCTGAGCACCCTGGCCTGACATCACAGACATAACATTCCTGCTCCCAGACTGAATTATCCTATGTCTATATGAGCACAGATGTCCCTTGACCTGGTGACTGTGCTCCTGCTGGTGCATCCTAGTAGGCAATTGGCCTTGGCCACCCCAAGGTCATATGCCTGACTCATGCGTCTGGTGCTCTTGGGTAGCTGACATAACAAAGAGGTATAAGATGCCCCTGTCCCATTTGGGGTACATTCATTACGTTTTAGTGACAGAGACCCACTTAAATCTATGAATGGACATGGGGTTAGCTAAGGGTTGAAAATGTAAAAATGACTAAGTGGTGAAGGTTAAATATGACATATGCAACAATGAGGTTATTTCTCATTTTAAAAAGCTTTTTCAATTTTATTCTCCTGTCCCCATCTATTAAGCTGAAGATTCCACGGCATATGAGTGACAGTTTATTTTTCAATAACAACACTGATCTCACTCTTCCACCTTTTTTTATTTTCCTAAATGAAAAGCAAATCACAGGTTTTTGTTAAATTTCTGACCTTTATACAACCCTATATTTACTTGCCAAACACATGCTAAGGCAAAGTGAAATTGCTTTTATTTCTGATAAAGAACTACATGCTCTGTGTCCAAGTACTTTGTTAAGAAATAATACCTGGTCCGTTTTTCTTTTTTATAAGAAGAACAAAGAATCTGTTCATTTTCCAGAAATGAAAAATGAAACAGGCATTATTTATAACATCTGCCAAAACTTGCCAGGCGAGCACCTCTAGCAGCTTTGGAGCAAGAATAGCGTCAGCTATATTTTCTCAATTCTTCTGTGTACACATGCAGGAATTTATAAATATGCTGATGTCTTTTTGCATATCAGTATTAAAGGGCAGGAGAACAACATAGAGCAATTAATAATGCTGCACAGTCATGCACTGTTACAAGGCCACTAAAAGATTCAGTGAGTGATTAATCAGCTGGATGGTTCATTTTCCTTGGGGGTCTAATGAACAATCAATATTGATTAATAAAGCAACTGATTTTTTAAAAAAATATTACTTGAAATTAACAGGACTGTGGCCTGTCACCAGATTGGCTCTATGAAACTAATAAAAATTGCAAGCTGAGAATGGGTTAAAAAGAGATAAAGATCAGTGCAAGAGTTAACAGGTCACAGAGGGAAACTTTAGCAGGTTTTTTGATCTAAAAATTATGACAGTAAAATAAAGTGCCTTTATGTTTTGAATTTCTAAACAGAAGTCAGATATACAGGACCTTGCTGACACCAGTGGGCTTATAATGGCCGTTATAAACCCAAATGCAGTCTGCTTCTCTAGGGTTTGAAGTTCTCCTGCTCTTATTGCAACATCCTAAAAAAGAGTGAGATGTCCTGGAAAACAAAGACTGGCATAGAGCTGCTTTGAAATCTGTGGAAGGGATGGACTCTGAGATATCTTAGATTTGATTGTATCAAAGCTTCCTGTAGGACACTGGAGCAATAGTATTAAACTTGACACTCTGCTTCAACACACTCAATTTTCTTTCTATGTTCTGTTTACAGAACCACAATGCTTACAAGGCCAAATCACTGATATTTTATATAGCAAAGAGGGTAGATCCTGACGAGAACTGCCATTTCTATCAGAACCATTTAGGATGTAATTAACTCCCTTTCCAGTTAACTCCCTCTCCCACAATAAGAGACTCAATTCCAGGGCCCAGTGTGAAATAACCTTTAGCATAGAGTAAGTACTAAGAAGCAGAAAATGTCCTCAGGTAGATGCTAAGTTTCTGACCTCTGGACTCTTAGGACATGACTGTTTCTCATGGGAGTGACAGATTTTGGCTAGATTTCTTTGAGAAAAAGCAGAGAGATCAACTAATTTTTCCAAAGCCCTTTTCAACTGCCTCACTTGGACCAATGCAAATAATAAATACGCCATTCATTTGGGGAATACATTTCCAATTCTTTTAAGAGTTTGCCAAGTCCCTGCAGTATAACACAAATTATAATCAGAACAACTATTATTCCTGTCTGACAATATACAACAATGATTACTGCAAAGTATCAGAACTATGCAAAGGTGGAAATTATACTAACACTTCCTACCCTCTGGATAACAAAATAATCATGGATGCTTTATAAACACCTTATAGAATGGTAATTTTACCCCAGGAGTCCACAGACAAAAAAGGGGTCAAAGAGAAAAACTTGGTGACAGAAATAACTGAAGAAAAGCAGCTTGTAGGCAGGTGAAGATTTAAATGTCCTTCAAACTGAGTGTCATTCTTTTTTACACAAATGACTTAGTCTCACTTATCCAAGGCTCAAATCTGAACTCATTAGTGAACTCAACAAAACCCCTCTTGCTTTTAGCAGGGCTTGCCTTCAAAAAACACTTGGGCCTGACAAGTGGGCACAATGACAATACTATGTAAATAAAGAGAACTGGGAAAGGTAAATTGGAACAAAAGAGATGAAAAGGTTCTTTATGCTTCATGACAGCAATTAAAGTTGAAATACAAGGGCTTCAGCAGCAGGAGCAAAGCACAACAAATCAGGGTTTTCTTTTTTCTTTTAACTCTGCAGTATAGTCCTCTTCTTTGTCTTCCCCCCAGTTCAATAGCTGCCTTCATCAGTATTCAGAGATACCTGCACCTAGAATCATATAATCATAGAATAGTTAGGGATGGAAAGGATATTATGATCATCTAGTTCCAACATCCCTGCCATGAGCAGGGACACCTCACACTAAACCATATCACCCAAGGCTATGTCCAACATGGCCTTGAACACAGTCAAGGATGGAGCATTCACAACTTCCTTGGGCAGCCCATTCCAGTGCCACAACACCCTTACTCTAAAGAATTTCTTCCTCATATCCAATCTAAACTTCCCCTGTTTAAGTTTAAACCCATTACTCCTTGTCGTATCACTACAGCCCCTAATGAAGAGTCCCTCCACAGCATCCCTATAGGCCACCTTCAGATATTGGAAGGCTGCTATGAGATCTCCACGCAGCCTTCTCTTCTCCAGGATGAACAGACCCAACTTTCTC
>JAOEHY010010612.1:18945-38748 GCA_025447955.1 Psilopsiagon aurifrons | reverse complement strand
TTGTTTGTTCCCCATGCTATGGGCATTTGTATAGAGGCATCTGAGCCGAGCTCTAATTGAAGCTGGCTCATTGGCTGAAGCGGCTGGAACATCTCTACATTGTTCTGAGCATTTACTATAGGTGCTGGCAAGTGACTGGGTATGTCGGGATGGAATGATGCCCCCCTCCCTCAACACATCTAGTTTAAAGCCTCCTTGACCAGCCTGTCAAGTCTCTTACCAAACCTGCTCTTCCCCTTCATTGTCAGACCAGCTCCACTAGCCCCAGGAGACCTGGCCTCCTAAATTGAGTCCCCTCTTCAAGATACCCAAACCCCTGACTATAGCACCACCCTTCTAACCATTTATTAACCTGGCCAATCCTCCTAGACTTTTTAAGGTACTCCCCTTTATCCAGGAGAATTTGCTGAAAAGATTACCTGAACTCCAGATCCTCTAACCGCAGGGCTCTGTAGTCCTTCTTTATGTTCTCTGGGCTACTGCTATCTATATCACCAACACTCACATGGCTCACTAGAAGTAGGTAATAGTGGGACTTACTAGAGCAGGCAGCCTCTCTGCAACACCCCTGATCTGTGCCCCTGGTAGGCAAAACACCTCCCTTGAGACTGGGTCAGGCCGACAGATGGGTGCCTCTGTTCCTTTCAAAGTAAAGTTCCCTACCACTATGACCCACAAGTATGTGTGGCTTGAGTGTTCCATATATGAATGGTTTCAATGTTTTCCTGAGCAAGCCTGCAATTTGACTAGCATATTTATTAAGTACTGGAGTAATTTTGTTTTAATGTATTTGAAGCAAAATGTTGTTCTTGTTTCTTTTAAGAAAAAAACACATAAAACTCAAATTATGCTTTGTCTATTACACTTTCTTTAGACAAGTCCAATCAGATCAATGATCTTCCTTAATTCTGTGTTGCCCCCAATCGCCCCCTGGGTCTACAGATCTCTACCAAGTCCCTGCCCAAGCTATATGCTCTTTTACACCTGAAGGCTGAAGAAATTGAAGAAAATTAGAGGTAGCAATGTCTAATTCAAAAGTAGTACTCAATTTTTAGTATAAAAACTAGGCAGTCAAACAGGTACTATTTCAGATAAAGACATACTTTGTAACATACCGTTTCACAGTCAGGACATAGATGCATTCTTATAACATGTCATGACAAGCAGCAAAGTGTCCAGAAGCAGAGCACTATCCAAGTTTATTCCAAATAGTCATGTCCAAGAACCCACCATAATGATACTATGTATCATTATTAGGGCTGCTCTCAGCTACTGCATCATTATCATGTTAGTGATACAGTAAGAGAGACACAGTATCACGCCTCCTGCTATCATAGGAACCAAAGCTGGCCTCAAAGTTAGGTGAATGGTGAAGCTGCTTCCAAGGCCAAGTGATGAATAATACTGGTATTTACAAGTCAAGTTTCATAGCTGGATTACAAATGAAGTAGGGGCATTCATTTCCACAACAACTACAACTAGTTAATCTGTAAGGCTTCCCTTCCCATACTAGGACTACTTACTCGTAAGCATGAAGCTCTCAAAGCAGACTCTGAAAATGCTTAAGCAGACAGTTTTGTGCAGAAACAAACCATAGCTGACACTTACCTCATCAGCTTGAACTTTTGAAACAAGGTCCTTAAATGCCGGAAGGCAGCTCAACCTCATCATTGCTTCTGTTTGCTCTACAGTCAAACCACTGATTTTTGGGAGAGATGCAGAGTTTAGTACAATCTCCTTCCCTCTCAAGAAGTGCTGGAATTCTGCATCATATGTAGGCTCCCTGACAGTAAGGAAAAAGAAGAGTTGAGCTAGGTGCATTCAAGACAACTCTCACTTTTATAACTAAAGTGAAGAGAGAAAACAAATGTTTACCCAATAGTGCCTTTCAGTTTAATTCGGGCCAACAACATAGCAAATGTTATATGATCTTGATGCAGCATACCACGTGCCACTCTATTGAAAGCCACCTACCAACAAAACAGTGAAGACAGCAATGTAAGAGACCCTTAACAATGACCCTTCAAAAATACAGAATTATATTTAGTAATTAAAAAACTGTACCTGAAAGAGATCCTTTGTGATGATTGAGAGACGCTGAGTATTCTCTGTAATTCCCTTCAGATTTGGGTTCTCATACAAGACATTGTGATAGATGTCCAAGAAAAACTGGAGAGAGTATTGGTACAGGAAATGTATCTGAAAGACAAAAGAGTTTTTTCTCCCTAGAATCCTGCTGTTTGACAGTCAATGGTTTGTGCCTACCAAACTGCAATATGGCAGCTAGGGCTACAATTAGGCAGTGCCCATTTAGCTTTGAATTGTAAACATATGAAGCTTCTGATAGGAAGAACAACTCACCCTACCTGTTTCAGTGACTCCATAGTAAAGTAGATACTACTGCATGCTGTAGAAAGAGGCAAGTACTGCTGAGAAACAGTCTCCACTTCCTGCATGACAATATCTGTCTCTTCTACTTTTCTGGTGACCTCTGCTGCTTCCTTCTTCAGGTTCTCAAGAGTAGTAATGATGGTGTCATCATCCAGGATACGTCCCTTCACTTCATTAAGCGCCTGTAGCAGGGATTTTTCTAACTGACGCAAGCGCAGCTGAAATTCACCTTAATTAGAAGAAAAAATAGGTTACATATTGTAGAGATGCATTAGTTCCTAAGAATTACATGAATTCTGTGTACTTTGTCATTGGACATCCTAAAAAAGCAAGAATATCAGCTACAAAGATATTTCACTGTGTATTTCTACAGCTACATAAGATCACTGTACTGTTTAAGAACAGGAGGAAGTCACTTAAATTTTGGTAAGCATACCTTGAAGCTTGAGGAGGTCAGAGCGTTTTTCATCAACATCTGGTCTTTCAGCTTTCAGCACTTCATTCAGACACTGGCTCTGTAAGCTGCTGCGAGTAACTGTGAAGTTCACAAATGTAACACGAGAGCAGAGGTCTGGTGGGAATTCAACCTGTTACAGAAAACACGGAAAACTCTCACAGTTCTCTGACATACCATTTCTATAAGCAAGACAGCCTTCTGTTTTACTTACTGTTGGATCTCTGGTGGAGAGGAAGATAACGAAGGATGGTGACAAATCAATATCTTGGTCTCCAAGGGTAATCAGAACTCTGCCTCCAGTTCTCCGGACTTCACGATTCAGAACAGGATTCAGAACTGGATCATAGCTCTCCACATCCTGGAAGCAGAGATTTGTTAAAAGATTATGTGCTTGCAAGTGCCTCAGGCTAAAAAACCTGATCCAACTAGGGCATAAAGCTCTGGTGAGCAATCAATTTACAGCTGGCTTGGAATAAGGATCGCATTCAAAGGTTTTTCTAGTTTATATTTGTAGCTGAGCTACACAAGCACACAGTTTAGGCTACTACAACACAAAACCTTGGAAGGCGGGTATTATTAATGGGCATAATTGTGTTAGTTCTAATTCATAGCAAGCCCTTTTCTAAGCAGCACAGGCAATAGTTACTGATCCCATCTGCAAGCTAATCCCTCTTCTTCCCAACTTCCATACTATGAAACAAAAAAATATATCCATCCGAAGTCAAAGTCATTATGCATACCACTGCCCATTTCTTTTATTACTGAAACTTCTTCCTGCTACTTAGATTTAGTTCTAGATCATTAGCTGTATTAGGTATGACTAGAGATAGCAAATAGAAACAAAGGACAGACAGGCCAAGTTGCAAGTCATTTTGTAAAATGGAAGTAAAGAAAGATAATTTCAAAACAAAAGCATCTGATCTTGAAATGGTGTGAAAAAAATGTCTTTCTCTGATAGTGTACCTCACCATATTTTGCTAAGGAGTGACACCTCATATATGACTGAGTACTAGTTTACTTGTTAAATCATGGTTTGAAAACAAAGTCGTTTGCCCTTCCTAACAGAACAATCAAAGTTTTCTAGTACATGGCACAATTCTTAACAGTTTCTATACCACCATGCAACTAACCTGGACCAGAAGTGGGTTACCAAATCTCAAGGCACTTTCCAAGTTCTTCCTGAAAGCATCATCCAAGAAACTAGTACGAGTTATCTTACGGTCTTTATATTCATTCATAATAAACTCTGTAGCTTGCCCGGAGGGATCGATGATCAATGGATACCTACGTTAGTAATAAAACACTGTCATTATTTGGGTTTTGACTGCAGACAGCCTCTAAGCAGTTTTATGAATTTAGGTTGCATTAAGTCTCAACTCTAAAAGCCTGTATATTGAAGGAATAAGCTGGCCAGGTTCAGTGACTTCAGTTCAGAGCTCTGAAAGCTAAGTCTGTATTTGGGCAACAAAATAGCTTCAGTTCAGGCCAATTTATTTTAACAGCTATGCATAACAAAAAAGGCAAGCAAAGATGAATGATTTTTTATGTTTACACACAGTTGAGAAGCTTTTATAAACATTTTAAGTTCTCATAACAGTGAAATTACTGAAACTGCTTTGAGAGAGTTACTGTGATTCTTAGATAGGTACAAAGCTCCTGTGAGAATGTTGGTTTAGAATTCTACATCTCAGAATGAAATACCTATTAAACCGCTTCAGCATGATGGCATTCTCAGTGCACAGGTCATCTGCAGGTAGAGAACTTGCTTGCCAGCGAAGCCGCTCATCTGCATTGGAAAGGTACTCTGTCCTTGCAATGTCTGTACGGAACTACAAGAAGTACATCCACTTAGTACTTGACCAGAGATTCTCCAGCTAGCTAGTGAGGATATTTTAAGTAAATGCAGCTTTACAAGGTACTATTTTCCAATAGCTTCATTCTTCACTTACCAATCTTAAACCTTCTTTACTATTTATCGTTTACTAGTGCGTTAAACGCATACAGTTAACTTATAACTGCATCTTTACCTGAATGTTTGCCTGCTGCAAATGGTGAGACCATGTAGTGAACAGATTCTGACGCATCTGCTGATCAAAGTAGCCAGCATAGGCAATAAAAGCTCCTGAAAGCAAGCAGTCTCCAGCAATAGTGGACATCTGGTTCTTGAAAGTTTCACTTGTCTTCTCCCATCTTTCACGTTCAGCAGAAAGACTCTTCAGAAGAGCTGTGCTGCGGTTTACCTAGAAATAAGTGCTTAAGTAGAGTCTTCAGATGACAAATTGTTACGGTAGTCTTTCTGGACATCTGAATAGTAATTCTAGGCCCCAGTTAGATTTAAAAGCTCAGAATGAAATTAGTGCTTCTACACTTCAGTGTTAATTTATTATGTTGTTTTTAACTGTTGTCTTGAACTTAAAAGTGCTAAATATTAGCATAGTAGTGTCTGCTTGCTAATGATTAGATCAAATACACAGAGGAAATTCTTCCCCTTCCGCCCTCCCAGCAGAAGCATAGTTAACACATTACAATTACCCTACATCCATGCCTTTTTCCAAAGGCTTTCTACTTAGTTTAAGACTTATGTGAACTGTCTTGTTAATCAACCAGCAACATGAGTTTGTATTTCCAATTCAAGCCATGGGTTTCAATAGTTTAAGAAGCTTTGTGACATCCAGAGGTGAAAACAGCTCAAATGCACTTTATAGGGGAAGCGACCAAGTCTGGTCAAAGATACGAAGAATGGTTCAATTTCCTACTGTCAAAGATTAAGGAATGGAAATGTTATATAGAAGTCTTACTTTTGCTTCTACAGCAGCCAAATCTGCTTTAATAGCCTGAGCCTCTGAAATCAGCACTGCATATTCTTCTTTGTAACGAGCAATACTGGCCTCAAGATCACGAATCATCTGCTCTACTTCATTTGCTTTCTGTTGGTTGTCTTTGGCATCATCCTCCAGCTTCTGCAGTTCATTGCGTAGAGGTTCCACTCTTTTCAACATATCAGCATAGTTCAGCTGTAAACAGTAAACAGGCCCTTTATACTTTTAAACCAGTGTTAACAAGAACCACAGAATTCAGGCATACGTTATCAACTGCACCTTTTCAAGCTTAGATACTTGCAACTAGTATGAGAATGACTAGCTACTTAACAGAAACATAGAAATGTTTATCAGTACCTAAGACTTAAAATCTAAGAGTTTAAATCAAGCATAGACACTCAAGTAATTGCTTTCTGCAAGATCCTTTTACTGCTCTGTAGATATACAGGAAGCAGTCTGAAAAGCTAAGACCAATGAACTAGTACACAGCACTGTTCTGCATGAATACTTGACTGCATGTACATGCCAGGCACTACTGTGCTAATCTGACTTCCCTAGTAAGGAACTGAGTATAGCTAAGCCAAAACCAGATAGGATAGGGCCTACTTGCAACACTGAAGCTAAACAGTCTTCCCACATCATATCATTCACAGCAGGCACAGCTTTAACAAGCCAAGCAGTCTGTTGTACTGACCACCAATAGGCAAGTAAAACCATTTTTCAGTATCTCAGTCTGGGGACATCTTCCAAAAGCCTGTTCCTTCAGGAAGCTACTTAAGTATTTAAAAGTCTGCCTGAAAGACCTTGACAGAGCTGCGTTTGAGTGATGCTCACTCTGAGGCAAGATAAAACTTATTCAGTCTCTCTTAAGAGGATGCATTGCATTTTCCAGTTGTGAACTTTATTGTCTTGACACTACATACAGGAAAGACCTTGTTTACTGTAAACCTGAAGCTTCTCATGCAAAATCTTTATCACAACAGGCCATTAGCTCTCTGGCACAGCACTAGAGAACCCGTAAGCATTCATCTGAAGAACCCACCGATTTCTCTGAAGCAAACCAGTTTGCAATATTTAGCTGAATAGAGGCAAATTCAGAGCCTTATACACTTTCAGGGTCACGCTTTTCATGTTTGCTTCTCCAAATTACGGACTTTACCTGTGCAATTGCCCACTTCACCATAGGTCCACAGGCCAGTGATGCTCTGTTTACAATTTCATAGTTGTAACTTGGATTCGACAGGTAGTTTTTCTTCATCTTCTCCCGGATGGCATCACTGCAAGGGAAATGTTTTTAGACATAGCATGAGTACACTTTATGTCAGCACATGTGCTCAGTACTCCTTTATCTGGCCTGCCTTCCACAGCTGACATGAAAATTTCCTAGCAGTTTTGCTAACTGGTAGCTGGGATGTTTATTCAGTGTCTCTACAGCCTAGTATGACCTTCTACTCAGATTCAGAGCCAGCTGGGTCAGCCTGGATAAAGCTTCAGCCACCTAGTCTGTTGTTGCTGCAAAACTACCTTCAACTAATGATGTAGCCTTAAACAGCAACACACCCCTTTGCAACCATGCCTTGAGGTTACTCAGCAGCAGCTGTTCTGTCCCAGTCTGCCTAAGACACCTTTGCTTCATTAGTCTTTTTCCTGTACTACCTACCCATTCACTACATGCAAGAATAAACTGGTCTCAAAGAACTGAAGTGCTACCAAAGCAACTGCACAGAGAGAAGTCTAGTTATGACCTTCCACACCTTTGTAAATAGTTTATACACACAAATAGCTCACATTAACACTTTACCTGATTTCCTCAGCAGAAAAATTGACAATGGTTGGAATGAAGTTCTCTCTCATGATGATGGAACGTATTTGTTTCCAGTCAGTTGTACTTTCACCGAGTAGCAGGCAGATGGACTCCAGTGCTAACTTAACAGCGGCAGGTGGATTAGCCATAGAACGGACCTCTACCAGGTGCTGTTTCTTTATCGACTTCACAGCTAACCAGTCCCAGAAAGATGATGAACATTGATTAGGAAGAAAATGAACAGTTAGCCAAGTCCACTGAAGTACCTTCGATTTGTAAAAGCACTTCAAGATTCTCAAAGGGAAGTTGAGATTATTAAAGAAGCAGATACTAGTGAGTAGCATTCAAACTACTGTATCACAAGATAAACTTCCGTGAATGTCAACTTCCAACTGGCCACAAAAAAGTGAATCATTTTTAGGTAACTTATTCTGCTGCCTAAAAATGATTCTCTTAAATTGGTGATTTAAGAGATTTGGCCTTTTGGATTATGAGCTTTTTAATGAATACACAGACTGAATAACTAACTAGCGCTGGTCTGCTAGAAAGCAAGCCACAGGCCATAAAAGGAGTATCAGGTATCAGACCAGTACTACAAACAGCTCAAAGACTAGGAATTTTTTTCAACACTGTTCAGCTACATGCTACATGCTGAACAGAGCCTACACTTCTGTTAGACAGGACCAACTCAAACCACAACAAAACATGTTTTCATAGACTGCAGTTTAAGATCCAAGCCCGCAGGGTTGATCTCAGTTGCTAACATACCATTCTGAGCTTCAATGACAGCAGGCTCCACCTTGTCAAGATCTTCTTTCACACTCATCTGCTTGTCTGCAATGACCTCCTGCTGCTTGTGCAGCTGTTCTTGAATCTCCTGGCTCATGACCTAGAAGGAAATTACTGCTTTTTAGAAGCTGAAATTCTTCCAGTACTTGCTCTGCAGGCTCTGTTTTGTAAACAAAAATATTTACAAATGTACAGATAAAACCACAGATGTTTTTACCTTTTTCTTCTCAGCTTCCTGCTGATCTTTCACCATCTTTTTCAACTTGTCATTGGCTGCTGCATTCTTCACTTCCAGCTCCTGACTCTTTATTCTTAGGTCACGCCGCAATTCTTCCACCTGAGATAGGTTGCAAGAAGGGAGAGAAAATCCATTTTAGCAGAGAGATCTATTAAATCACTCCAGCCTTATAGAGGGCAAAGTTTTAAAGATATGTACCTGATCAACTGTTTCCTTGATTTTTCTAAGACCAACATTCAAATGCATTTGCTGTTCCTCCAGCTCACTTCGTTTCTCATTGAATAAGTTGGCATAATGGTTGATGAAATCTAAATAGTGGCGTGGTGTAATTGCCATGGTTCTGCCTCCTCGTTTTGCCAGACGAGCATTAGCCTTTAGGCAAGAAAAGACTGTTGATTATGCACTGTTTTTATATCTATTTGGGTGCCAAAGATCATACTTTTTAGGAAACTGGTACATGATGCTGTGGCCTAAAGATTAACAGAAGTTAAGCAGTCTAATAGTAGCATACCTGATGAAGAGTCTGATGAACAAACACACAACTATTAACAATAGCTTCCCTGTGTGTTGGCGGTTGGGGTAGCTTATCGTATACAACTGGCATGTAATCGGGCACAATATAATTTGGTTTCTCAAGATCCATTTTGCTTGTGAACTCTTTGCCCACTTGGTACAGTGCCTCAGTTGACCAGTCTCCAAACCAGTTCAAGACACACCTGAAACACAAAACATCTGTGAAGACTTTCTCATCAAGTACTGTTTTAATAGTACTTGCAATACATGCTGGAATATATAGCAATTACCTGTTGAAGAGCGCAGGAGAGGTAGCTGCCCTGTCCTTCAGGCCCTCAGAAGATGGATTCATAGTGAACACAACATGGAGATTGCGAATAACTTGGCTGGTGAACCATTTGTAGAGTTCCTCATGTGAATCTAACATTAAACCTTCTTTCTGTGCTCCTTCCTTACACTGAGTCATAAGGGTGGCATATTCATCTCCTTCGAAGAGACCAGGAACCTAATTCAAAAGATAGTTTTGTTGTAGCATATAATTGTAAAAAAGTGCCTTAAGTATTTACTTAATAATCTTACCTCTCCATTGGCTAGAAGAGTGTTCATTCTCTCCAGGAATCCAGAATCCAAAACATTTGATTCATCCATTATGAAAGCTATTTTTTCATTTTTGCAGCCTGAACGTCTCAATACTGTCCTAAGGTCTTCATCAAAATCTTCACCTGTATATTTTCTGTGAACCTAGTAAGATTTAAAACTGGTTATTAATATTTTGCTTTAGATTTTAATGCATTTTTTTAGAGGTCAATATTTAAGAAGTGTGAGCTGTAACTAACAGGATTTTTAATGTTAAATTAGCATGCCAACCTTAATTTGGTAGACACTCAAACCATTCATCCAGGCAACAAATCTTGAAAGCGTTGTTTTTCCTGCTCCACTGACTCCAATAAGCAGCAAGTGGCCCTGCGGCTGACGGAAGATTCTGAAAGAGAACATAACGAAGTATGTTTGGCAAGTATTATCAATTTACTGAATTTACTGATGCTTTTCCTTGAACAGCTAAACTTCCAAGTTAGTACCAAAACTGACACACCTTTCCAGACAGAATCCTGCTATCTGGAAGACAGCAGTATATTGTCTACGGACAACAGCAGGATCATGCTCCATTCTCAGAGTAGCCTGACTACAGAGGAAGCAAGAATGGAGCATGATCCTTTCGTTTTAGAAAAAGTCTCTAAATACTATTTACACAATCAGCAACTGAAGTCTCAACTTACCGATCAATTCTTAACACATGATCCAAGACTTCATTGAACAGAACAAGTGGTACATCAAGTTCTTCTTCATAGAAGACCTTAAGCCTAGCTTTCACATAATCTCTTAATTCTTCTTGATCCACTGGAATATAATCCTGGAAGAATCAGACAATACAGTATGGAATTTAAGATTACATAAGGATCAGTATATGAGTAGATGAAAACAGAACTATTCAAATACTTCAGTAACAACACTTTATAAAAGCTGTACTCATTTAACTTGCTTAGGAACATGCTGACAGCCTAAACTGCCACAAATAGCAGCATAGGGTTTGAATACTCTATCTATTGAACCTTTCATAGCTTGAATCTGTGATGCCTGTCAGCAGAGAGACTTGGGAAGTAGCATGACAGACTCCCTTACTTCCTTAGTTTATTTTAAACAGCCTTTCCTAGCCACTTGCTGTCAGCAGCAGGCTAGATGAACTTTTGCCTTGACCCTGGAAGATTTCTACAGATCGCACAGCTATATGACTTCAGATCGCAAGAAACAGTCCACCAGAAAGAGTATAACATCAGCATTATCCAAAGGTCACTGCCTAATCCAAGAGATTCCATAAGAAGTAACTGTCATCAACTTTCTGTAAGTGTTTTACTGTTCTTGAGAAATATTCTCTAACACTGCTTGTACGCACTGCAGTAGATCTTACAATAGCACTTCAGATAATCATAGTAACAGCTTCTCGGAGATCAGCTTAACAAAATGAAGGGCACCGATTATCACGTTAATACGCATGCAGATAGACTGTAAGAGCTGCATCGCTCAGTTGCTCCCGAACTAATAATTTTTCTTTTTTTAATTTTTACTTGCCTTTGACAGCCAGTTGCTGTACAAGATAGGTCTGCTCATAGCTTTTTCTTTGTCAATATTGGGGAAGTGTTTCAGAGCAACCATATCAATGTTCTCATCAGTCCAGCGCCTCTCCTCATCTTCTACGAGTCTGAATAAAGAAACAAGTCAGTGATTACAAATCCTCGGTAACGGGAGGATAGAATCACATCACAGGGCACTGCTATAACTGAAGTATGTTTCTGCTTTGTGCAGATACTTCTTAGAGTGTGAAGTTAGAGTGAAGAGAAATACTCTCTATTGTATTAATGCTATTTAACATGAAGCACGCTTCAGTTTAGCTTCCTAATGAAAAGTGGCAAGGAGTAGGGAAAATTAATTTCAATTTTTTTTTTTTTTTTGCTTCCCCATCTCACATTTATTTTACCTGTCTTGGAAGAGACGTAAGGCTTCATGGGCCCAAATCCTGATGAGGCCTTCAACTGGTAAGGTTTCCAGTGGTCTTAACGCTTCGAATATGCCTCTCACCCATCGAGTCATTTCACGAGGTGAATAGATGTAGTGTGGCTGTGTGTCTTGAGTGAATCTCTCCTAAAAATTTAAACTTCATTGGTTAGTTCATCTTAAATTCGCATTGTATTTTTTACAGGCCTCAGCACTGCAAGTATTATTTTGTTAGCATCATCCAGCAGCTTTCACCAGAACTCTGTTAGTCAAGCTCCTGTACAAGTATTATTCATATGAAAGGCAAACAATGAATGTCAAATGAATGAAGATTTCTAATACTAGGACTGGGGTTGTATTTAACAACTTACCTGAGACATTGTGTAGAATTCTACCATAGCAGCAGTAAGAGGTTCTGCGTATGTGCGAAGTGATGGGATCAGCCTTAGCATTGCACGGTTAAATGTTCCATATATCTGAGTGAGTGAAGCTGGTCCAGGATAGTCCACATAAACCACAGGAACATGTCGTAAAAATCTGAAAGATTAGCAGATTACATAGTCCAGAAAGTCAAACTACACCTTGTATTATTCTGTTTTGCCAAAACTGAATTAACACCTTGATTCAAAATTATTAGCAGTAAAAGCAGTTGGTCTGATTGCTCCTTGGTGACTCAGGTCACAAAGCATTCTGAAGTATCCCCAGCACTTCAGATATCATTCAAGCAGTGCAGCAGTGAGTCCGCTGGCTGGCTGTCATAATGAACCAACTAGCAGTTAGTTCACACGTAAGGAACAATTTTGGCACAGCTGTCATTTAACAACTGTATTAAGAACAGATTATATAGTCAATGCTTCAATTTTGACCCCTATTCTGTTGCTGTATGGAGTTTACTAGACACTTTACCTGTGTGAGAGAGGTTTTCTTCCAGGATCTGTGGGTGGATTACAAGCACCAACAAACTGAATCCTCTCCAGTTTCACCCACGTCTGGTCTGATGTACGATAGAATCCTCCATGTTCCACCATCTGGAAAAAAAACGAAGTAAAATAAGATCAGTGGAATGCTCTATTTCCTTGAAAATAACTCTAATGGTATAGTTGATTGCAAAGAAAAACAAACCTGTCTAATGAAGGATATGACTCTTTGTGTGCCGTACTTATCCATGTCTGGCAAGTTGATTTCATCACAGAACAGCACCAGCCACTTTCCTAACTGCACAGGGGCCAACACCACTCCATTAGGTGTACGCCTATACTCACAGTAGTGATCGAAAGTTTTCAAGAGCAGTTCTGGAGTTGTAGCACTGGAAAAGTTGAGTCCAACCACCTTAAAAAGACAATATTAAAAGGAAATAGTTAGAATACATTAAGGCTTGAAAAAGAGTATATCAAGAGCCCTGAAAACAGGTATACTTGGCTATCTGTGGTGGAAGTACATATACTATCTATATTTCAGGTAAGCCTGTATTATGACTGCATACTGTTGGCTTCTCACTGTATGTTCTCATTTACCATGAAGCAACATCTCCTGCCCAACCTTGCACTTAGAATATTATAGCTTCATGTAACTGTTACTCCACATAAATACACTGAAGGATGAGAGCTACTCTTAAACATGACCACAGATTTTTAAACACTAAATGAAGAAATGCTCCTGTATTATTGAAGTAGCAAAGGAAGTATTTCTTAGGTTAAGGATTTTGAGACATAAATTTAGATTCTGCTCAATAGAATTTTTGTTTTTTATACACTCATACCTCCATGTCAGGCAGAGCTCTCAGAGCACTGAAGAGGGTCATGGTCTTTCCAGAACCCGGTGGGCCACACAGGACCAAAGGTTTGTGTTCTGCCAACCAAGTATACAGCAATGCTTCATGACGAACTGTATCTAGGGTTGGTACTACAACATCAGGAGCTGCAACTTTGTGTGTTTCAACTTCAATTTGAGGAACCTTGGATTGCCATGGCACCCATTCACCTGTAATGGACACCTAGCAGCACAAAAACATGATCAGACAATTTACAACAGGAATATAGCTCAATCTTAAGTTAAAATATGTGTTTTTTAAAACCACAGAATAGTTTGTGGCATCAAATTTGATGTGTTTATTTAAACAGGCAGCTTGATAGCTGAACTGTGAGACTGTAAAACTTAACATAGTCCAGTGTTTTGTTTTCCAGTTTCATCTCCAAAATCCGAAGCAAGCTCCCATGAACCAAAAGAACAACACTTCTATCGTAAGAAAGGTTTACCTCATAGTCAATTATAGGTATGTTGGGTGCAGTCGGCAGTGGCACAGTAGTGATTCTCCTAATGTATTCTCCCAGTTCTGTTCTCATTTTCAAACGACTGTCTCCAGAAAGAGACCACAGTATTGCATAGACCAGGTACCTCTATAAAGAAGCAGTAAAAGCACCTATTGGTGTAACAGCAATGGAACAAACCCTAAAGAACAATCAATACAATCCAACTGCTATAGTAACACATCAAACACAGCAGTCACTTAGCAGCATATTGTATTTACCTGTATGTAGCGCTCTAGTTGGTCTATCTGCATTGGAAAGTCTGGATGATTGGCATTGTACTGGGCTACGTTGCGGCAAGCTTGATGCAACATGGAGAACAGAGAACCAAGACAGCGCAAGCGGGTAAGATCCATAATATGTTCCAACTTGAAAGCATGTTCAAGTGCTTTAGTTACCAAGCCATTAGATGTGAAATATGGCTGCATTATTGTTGCAGCATCTCTCTGAATCTGTTGGGGGAGACAAACACTGTTCAAAGCACTTTCTTCTCATTTGATTACTAGGCAGCAGAAAATAATTTTGTTTAAGGTTTGAAATACTTCATATGTTAATATTCTTTAAAAAGAAAAAAAGTATGTTGAGAGGAAGTCAGCTTTTCTATGATAGGCTGTCATAAATTCTAAGTACACCATACTTGCAATATAAGCACTCTTACTACCTTATCCCAAAATGCAATCTAATTTATACCTGCAACATTGGGGATGCTGCTTCTTCTCCTTCATCTTCTTTGCCCTTTCGCCTTCGCTGAGCTTCCTCCTCACCTTCATCCAGAGGAATGCTCCTTAGTCTGGCCAGGAAGTTATTGAATATCATGTCTGTACTGAGAACATCCTCACTGAACCAGACCATGCCACACCTTGACACAGTAGCCAAAGTGGCGTATTTCAGATCCTGTACTTCAAACATGATACGCACCTGAAGAGCAGAGATTCAGAACAACAGTTTGAAGTAAAACTAAACAATCAAAAAAGCAAAACAAACACAAACCTCTCCCCTTCCACCCAGAGACCTTTTAAAATAAATTGAGATTTGTGTTTAGCCTCTGACCTTTTAAAATAAATTGATTTGTGTTTAGCCTCTGAATAATCAACAGCAGCATTAAAATATCCTAAAGTAAGTTCATCATTATTGACTGTTACACTAGTCTTTTATATAACCCAGAGTTTGTCTTACAAGGTCAGAGTGACTATAATGTGAAATGTTTGTTTCCACAAAAGATCCCAACTCCGGCAAACTACTACCTGAGTTCAGTACTACTCTGGCTTGTGAGGAGAAAAAGGGACAGCACTAGTATGGATTAAGGTAAAAGCAACAAGTTTATAGGACAGCACGTAAGCATAGTGTAAAAAAAGTAGCATTACATTTGGTGGAAGGCTGAGACGTTCTCCATTTGGTAGAGTCAGTAGCTTGTTGTCATCCAAAACAGAGTTCAAGTTTTCAACCCATTCAGGGTCTACATCACCGTCAAAGATGATCCACTGACGTTTTTGTAGTTCACCTCTCACATTGTCTATGATTCTACATTAAAGGAAATAGTTACTGCAGTAGAGAACAAAGATTAAGGCCAGCTTATTCATGGCACAAATGTACTAGCCATTTTTCATTTGTGGTACTAAAGACTCACTTTCTCAGGACATGTGTAAACAAGCCATCTGTCCATTCTCTGGTGTTCGGATCCAAAGTACCATATAGGTGATCTTTGCTGATTGCTTTTGGATCTATAATATGTGCAACACCTTCCACACCCTCCAGCCGTTCAAGGGCTTTCAGAAGTACTCTCCAAGCCATGCTCTTTCCACTTCCAGAGGGACCAACCATCATCAATCCATGATTTATCTGTGTAATCTGATACAGCTGAAGAACCTGTGACACAAGAAATGATGCAGCAATTAAGTCTTAACTCAGTAATCAATCAAAGCTTCAATGTACCGCTCACTTCAGACAAGAGAAAGGAAAAAGCTTTCCAACTTTCATAATAAAACAGGAAGTTTAGTCTTATACATGAGCTTCCAATTCCACATTTTCAGCTTCATGTTTTACCTTTTCAACCCACATGCCACCAACTTCCTCTCCATCACCATAGGTAAGGTACATTTCCAGACACACTTTCTTAAGCTCCTCTCGCAAGGCTGTCATCTCCCCACGATGATACTGTACTCCAGGGAACACATCAGAAAGGAGACTGAACAGCAATGGAATGTCTTCTGCAACCAGTTTTGGTACCATAGTTTCACATACACTTTGGATCAGGATCTGCAGAGAAAGTCATGTTTAGGTTAAGAGTTTTGGTAAGTTTGCTTTACCTAATGTGTTTGACAAGGAACACTTCAACTAAATGCTTCACTGATGAAGCACTAGACCAGGGTGGTCTTAGTAAAACCAACCATTGATGGGGTTTCAACTTTGAAACTACACAATGAATTCCTATTCATTTTCAGTTTATACAACCGTAGTTTCTCATGCCTCTCCCTTCACTATGCTTTTGGTAGTAACTGCTGAGAACTGAGCAGCAGTAAGCATTATGGACAAGTCTATGCTTCATAGGACACGTTTAACTAGGTGCTTCTAAGTTACCAAATTACCACCTTCTGTAACTAACATAACTGTGCTTGCATGGCTTAACGCTAAATAGTAAACACTGTAAGGTTACTTCCTTGTTTAGCGTGCGTCCAGTACTTTATCACACACATTACCTCTTGTTCTGGTAAGTTCTCAGCGATTTCTCCTTCATCAACAACTTCACCACGCTCTTCTTTCTCCCGCTTTATCCTCTGAATCCTCTCTCTCTTCACATTACCTGCACTAACCAGCACACTCTTCAATGCTCTCAAGCCAAAATCATAGTGACTTTGGGAGGACAGCTGCTCATCACAAAGCCTAAGAAGCAAAACAGACAAAATACTGTTTTACTCTGAATAGAGACAAACACAAGTCTCAGTAAACATCACTGCTTTCTTGAAATGACACTGCTGCACAATGTGCTTAGTGAGATACAAAGAACATTATAGCTTTGAACAATAACTCTACTTTTACTGACTGGAGCCAAACTTGTTACTTACTTGAAGAATGGTACTATCTTGTTGGCAAGCACTTCAGCTGTACGGAAACCTTGGGAGTACAGCATGACCTGGGCAATCAACTGGCGGTCTGGTTTTGTCATTGCCAAGCTACGGAACAACTTCTTCAAATTGTCAGGCAGATTAGATCTGCCAGCATATCCAGGATTCATGGTGATGAAGATAGCCATGTCAGGGCTCACTTTGACTTGTTTGTTCAGCAGCTCGCAAGTAATTGGTGTTGCAGCTGAAAAAGAGAGAGCATTTAGTTACACCTGAGTCGGCAATCAATCACCCTGAAAACAGAAATCATACTTTATTCTGTTTCAGTTTCCTACAGTAACAGACAGTAGGTCCGCTAGCACTGCAACTGAAATGCAGATTTCTACCAGTTGAAAGCTGATTTCAAGTTTTTAAGTTTTGGTCAAAAGTGGCTTTGTACTTAACAGAAATGTAACTAGGCAACAAAACACCATGAAGGACATTAGAGATGCTATGTAACACTATTACAAATGAACAATTACATACTCTTGTCATAGTTGGGGTTGGAATGTTCTCGCAAAGCTTCCTGGATGCACTGAACTTGTTGGGAAACAGCTGAGAGCATACGCTCCTCCAGTCTGTTGAACTCATCAAAGCAGCCCCATGCACCTACTTGGCAAAGTCCCACAAAGATGCGTCCCATTGCCTGCACATAGAGGGCAAAAGTCACTGAAGTTGCATGATCATTCTTGCTTATGCATAGGCAAATCAGCAGAGAAGAGCACGTTATACAATTCACCTATGGCAGGAAGGAGCTGTATTTCTATGTAGGTTACCATCTCTGTAGTGCTGTGAGAGTTACTAAATGGGTCTGACGTTCAGATGTTCGCGGCTTCATAGTCACAGAAAATGATCACAGCTTCCTATTAGTACATACTGTATTGCAGTGTATTCACAAAACAGTCAATATATATCCACTATATAATGTTTTGTTTGCTGATATGATTAGTTCTAGTCCTTTACTGCAAGAAGGAAACTAGAACTACAAAACATTTCAAAAAGTGTGGATTTAAGGGCAGAAACAAGTACCTGGGAAAGATCCACTGGAGCAGGAACAGAGTAACCCATTTCAGCTTGGGACCTCCTGCTCCTCTAAACTGACAGAGGTACGAAGGGGACCGGGGGCAAGGAAGAAGCAACATACACTATGTGTGATGTTACTGCTCCCTAAGTATCTTCTCACAGTCACCAATACAGGCCAAATGTTGACCAAATGGACCCCTGGTCTGATCAAAATACAACTGTCCAGAAAAAACCCGAACAGATGGGCAACCTGGCAGATTGTGATTCCTTGACAATGTTTCATATTGTCTTCTATATATACACACCCAACCAAGGTTTTTATTTTGAGACATTTGCTGCATTATAATTTACAGAGGCATTGCATGAGGTTCTCAGCTGGAACACGTCATTATTGTTGAAGTATCTGGGTAGATTTTCTTAGTTTTGAAGAATACCTCACATGCTGAGGTAACCTCCACAGTTATGTTTCAAAGGATAATTTGGTAATAGTACAGCTATTTTAGCAGTCTCAAAGTCTCATTTGTTCTCCATTAAACCAGTACTATCTATGCAAACGGAACAGTTTAAGTTACTTTCCTAAGCCAGTCTTATGCCACCACCTTGTACTTCCTCTTTTCTTCTATGTGCTGCTATTGAACTAATAAACCAACCAAGAACCTCTCCCCCACAATGTTCTTCTCTACTTCTGCTTTAGGCATTTTTTGATACGGAACATCTGTATGAGCCACAGATTCCAGCTCAGTTAAGACTTATAGATTATCATCCTGAAAATAAACACTGTTGGCTGTTTCAGAATTCTGAAGAGACTCTTATAGCTTATTAGCAAAGATTACATTTTTTTAATATCAAACAGCTTACCTGAAAGTCAAATGTTTCATCACAGTTGAAAACCAACACAAAGCGGCCAAGCTGATGTCCAAGAGCCTTAACAGATTCTGTTTTGCCAGTACCAGCAGGACCTATTTTTGAAGTGGGACAAATGTGTCTTAATATTTAATCATCTGAGGTACTCGCTACCAGCATGCTGATTCTGATGGTCCCTGCCAAGAGGGTTCAGTGAAACCTAGCCCTGTTACAACTTCTCCCAAAAGACTGTTTTGTTCTTCAAAAATTTAGTTCTAAGTGTGCTGTATGCTTACATTAAAGCTATGTATTAGAGATAATAAGTTTATATACGTCTCTCTAATTTTTACTGTACTTCAGTAAAAACTTACCAAATGGTGATCCTCCAAGTCTTGCCTCAAGGGCTTGAGTCATCGTCAGGTAACAGCGGTCAGTAAGCGGAGTCTGCACTAGCTTATCCTGAACACCAAGGTACTCAAAACCATAGTTGAATTTGGCATTTGCCATCTGAATGGAGAGCTGCTGCAACACGTCTGTCTGCTTTGGGTCAAAGTAGAATCGCATTTGGCTGAGCCACTCAAAGGATTTGGAGTTGTCGACCTTGCTTTTGATCAGTGATCTTGTAACATCTCTCTGGTGCACCAACTCTGTGATCTGGTGAATGAAGTAACTCCTTAGACCACTGCAATACAACCCATTGCTAATAAAGCCAGGAATCCTACAGCTTCTTGGATTACCACAGCAAATTGCCATCACTTAGAAATCATGACCTACCAACAGTCTCTGCCTTAAAATCTGTTGCTACAAAAACGAAACTAACATTGTTGACTGCTCTTGTTAAGGACTTCCATAGTTGTCAGCACACTGGTCCAGTCAGTCTGTTAACCCACCACTGTCATGGGTTCAGCAGTAGCAGTCATTTTTCTCCTTCTTAGTAGTTGGTGCAGCACTGTGGTTTTGACTTGTGGC
>JAOEHY010010611.1:6851-23614 GCA_025447955.1 Psilopsiagon aurifrons | reverse complement strand
TTGTGAATGCTCCATCCCTGGCGGTGTTCAAGGCCAGGTTGGACAGAGCCTTGGGTGGCATGGTTTAGTGTGAGGTGCCCCTGCCCATGGCAGGGGTGTTGGAACTAGATGGTCTTAATGTCCTTTCCAACCCTAACTATTCTATGATTCTATTATTCTGCAATGTGGCTTTTGCAGATGGTTTTATGTCTGGTCAGCTTACCAACATAGATGTGTATCTGCAGAAGAACTCACCTTGGAAACAGCTGAGAATCTGATCAGGAGAGGTTGGCTAGGAATTAGAAACACAAAAAAAGAGAAAGAAAGAAGACGATATTTTAACAACTTAGATATATTCTCTCTTCAAGCTGTAATTATGGGAGTGCTATAACTGCAGGAAGAGAGATGCAAATTGATGACAAATCCTGCACAAGTGTGTGCCTGCAATTTGGACATCCCAGCAAACTCTTCAGAAAGTTTCAGGATTTCTTAGGCCTTTTATGAGATAGAAACTCTCCAAGTGACTAGTATACGTATGTAACTATAAGTGTAAATACTTGCTGTAACAAGAGTAGTTACTAAAAAAAAAAGCAATGAGGGTATTTACAAACATACAGTCTTTCTGCCCAGACACCAGGGTGAGAATTTGTGAACAATGAAAAAGCCAAGGCGTCCTGTCACTGATCCTCAGCCCAAGATTATAGCTGCTCGCTATTACCTGCAGAGTAACACCTCAAGATTCATCACAGTATGCTGTTTTCCAGATATGAAAGAGCTGATCACACCCACAACTATGCTTAGAAGATCCACCCAAGATTTACTGAAAGCACCACAGAACAGCACAGTGAGTGGCTCCCACTGAGGTGTGCTGATAAAAATAAACTTTTCCTTCCAGTGGGAGTATCCTTTCCTGATTTTACACTGGGCAGAAATTTGCTCCAGTAGAGCAAAAGGCCTTTTGCTCTATTGGAGGCCAAAAAGTGGCCTTATTCTTGGCCAAACAATGGCCAGGAATGTTTGCCTTCTTTTTCCTATGGCATTCTTCCTCTTGACATCTCTCTACCATCACTCATATTCTTTCCCATGCTGTGGTGGGGAGGCTGTATGACAAAATATTTTGAAATGTTGTCACTGACCATACAATGTCTGCAGTTTCTCTACATGAAGCATATATAGCAACATGCCGTCACATGGGAAACATCATGGGAAACTCTGTGATGACCTTTGGAACTTGCTGATGAGGTGGCTTGCATAGCAAGCTGTACAATCTGTTGTCAGAATTGCAGATGTTTTACGCAGCTGTGCCTGCAGAACCACAGGCCTCTGTCTAGTACGTCTGCATACCCAATATTGGGAAAGGGTTGGCTGTGCTTGTTGCAGACACTGGTATAATGTAGTTTTTATTATCACCTCTCATCTCAGAAAGCCAATAATATAAATTTGGTTATGCCATTTGTGCACTTCTGACCAACAGCCTTCGGAGTCTCAAATGTGGAAAATCTCCATGTGGATCAGAATCTGCCAGTTTGTCCCACATGAGAGGGCTGAGAGGCTCTCTGTGTTTTGCTTACGGCCTCAAGAAACACAAGTCTTTTGACAGACTGCTGAAAGTTTTGAAGGCCAGCAAGGACATTAGAGCCACCTCATCAGCAATCTCTGTAATGCAGAGTCAGAGGACCTGTCAGTGAACAGCAAGCCCTTATCTTTTCTGTTTGGACTTTCAGAATTTAACAAAGGTTAACACGGGTGGCCGGAGTGTCATTCCCCGGAGACCTTGATGCTCATCACAGCTGCATTCCTCATAATAGGAAGGGAATGACACAATACTGGCTATTTGCTAAATCAAATGGCAGCCTGACACTGACCCAACCTCAACAACCACAGATGATCTCTTACTATCAGAGGATGCAGAGCAATCACTCCAGAAATATAAGACAGAGCATTTTTGTAAGCACATAATGATGAAAGCAGTAGAGAGGAAAGAAAATTTCTCTTGATCTCTAAATTAAAAGAGCTGTTCTCTGCTTCTAATTGCGGCTTTGATCTCCTGCTTGAATACCAGTATTTTTTGAGCTGTATCTCACAGCACGTAGAGCCTTAGTGAAACCTACTGTATTTTAGATGAAAAGAAAAACTCATAGAATTTTCCCAGACTAAATTCTTGTGAAAAGAATGACCTTCGACTACAGCAGACAGAGACAGAAATGACCCAAGATCACCAACATTTTGTATTAATTCCCATTTACTTCTTAGGCCACATCAGCTTCTTGAACTTTCTGCTGGATCAGAAGGGAAGTAAAACACAGCACATTAATTTACAACCAGGACATGAAAGAAGACAGATGCTTTAGGGTGAGGCATTGGGCTGAGGACTCTGGGTCATACTCCAACTTTAACTTCCTGTGTGACCTTGGGCAAGTCATGCAGTGATTCATCCCAGCCAACTATTGCTGAAGTAATGTCTAATTCAAGCTACTTGTGTAAATTACTCCTAAAAAGAAGGATTAGTCACATGTATTTCAATTGGGTTACACGTGCTTCTGCAGACCTGTTCCTCTCACTCTCCATAGAAGAAATCTGCTGGCTTTCTTAGAGTAGATATTCAGCTTCTATGTGATCAGCTGTAGGTAATATGAATCTAGTTCTTAATTAAATGTATTCTCTTTAAGTTTTAAAAAAAGTTTATTAACTATAAAAATGTGTGGTTAAAATACAGTTACTGCTCTTTTCGGCTTGTCTTCTACAGATAAATGTTTAGCTCTCCAGAGATGGGACTATCCCTTGAAAAGGTGCATACAATAACTTGCCGAACAGAACTCCTAGGGGGTTAAAGGACTACTGTCAGATAAACAGTATTGGCAACACTCTCTGACACCTGTTAAGAGCCAGGGTTTTAAGGATGCGTGTTTGGAACAAATTTCTGTTTGTGGATTTCTCCTTGAAGTACTTACTGTCATAAAGGAAAGAAGAATATACTCCTGCTCTGCGTGCTATCAATACTCGGATCAGCAGGGCCTTAGTGTCACCAATTGGTGTGTGGAAAGACCATGTCATGGCAATAAGCTGTCCATATAAATGACATACATGGCACGTGCTCTAACATAAACATAGGTCATCTTGTAGGAACACATTTGCCTGCAGAACAGCTGTAGAAATTTCACTGTCTAGCCATCTCACCTTTGGTCTGCAGCTAGTGGAGCCCTGTTGTAGGCACAGTGGCAGGATACACAAACTCAGTACATTCCTTCCAGGCAACTGCAGTGGTGGAGATCCCTCGGGGAAAAGAAAATCTCCATGAAAATTAAGTATTTTTATTTCAAGTCTGCTTCCTTTAACACTTGCCTACCCAGTTTGTTGTCTGAAGAACACCTGCACAGATGCTGACACCTGCTTTTTGCAGCAGGGCCCACACAGAGAACAGTGTGACCTGAGCACAATTCTGTGCACGCCAGCAGCAGATACACACCTCTGACAGTGACTGGCAGGCCAGACAGCAAGGAGGTGCATCCCAAGTTTGATTTATTGTTCTTTGTTACTTCTTGCTGTGTGGAGCATAGCACTACAAACATGTAGTCTTTTAGAGCAAGGGCTGTCTTTCCATCCTTTGTCAGTGCAACATCAATCATTCTGGCATCCCTATGTGTGCCTGGAGATTCTATGCATTACCCACAATGTAAATAGTAACTAAGAAGAACAGTAAGTGCTCTATGGCTGTCTGCTTTCTTCCTGCCTGCCAGCAGCTGAGTATTTAAGGTGTTTATGTCTGTAGTTCATAAAGAAAAGTGGAATCATCCCCTCTTAAATAGCACTCTATAAATCTCAAGTCATATACTTTCCAGAATTTTACACACTTTTTAACATTCCATAGTTTTAGTTATGCACAATGGCAACCATTCTTCTCATGGATTAATCTGTAGATAACTGAATACTACAGAGCTCACTCAAGGAGTAAAGACTAATGACACTGTGCACCGCATGGCCAGCTAATGCCACTATGACAGTGATGACACTCTAACCCTGAAGCAGCCCATGTCACAAACCTGATATAAGCCATGCATGACCAGATACCACCAATCCTGTGGCCACAGTTCCCATGTACTTCCCTGTCTCAGATGTTATGTCGCAGGTTTACTTGCATGTCATCTGAATTGAAAACCCAGCATCCATGAAATCACATTGACAAGACAGGCATTGAGCCAGCTCCCCTCTGTCTATGAGCCAGGTTCTGGTGCAGAACAGGAAGACAGGTAAACAGTTATTCCTGGAAACAGACAGAACTGTAGTCCTAAGCTTAAATTTATTCACAGGACATGTCTGCAAGGAAAAGACTTGAAACTGACATAGGTCCTGCCCAAGTCCTTGTAACAGCAAAAAAGTGAAGTTACCACTGCTAAGAATATTTATATTGAAAACCATAATCGGATAAATTGCTCCTTTTTTTGAGTGTTCTGGCACAGTAATGTAATGGCTGTAAGGAAAAGGTCATATTGCCTGGTCGCCATAGTACTTACCACATGAGGAGCACAGAAATAGGGAGTACAGAGAGACTTCAGCTGTTAGTTTCAAAGCAGCTTTTGGGGTAAAATCAGCAGCAACAAAGAATGAGCTGAATAGCTCCGTCTCACTAAAGGGTGTTACTATGGAAATAAGGCAAATAGGTTTTTCTTAGAATTACAAGAACACAAAGGATAATGGCAAAAAATATACATTACAACACCTTTCCTTAAGTGGTTCCATATGTAGGTCTGTGTACAATTTTTAGCCCCAAAGTCACACTTCTTTCATTTGCTTTTTCTCTAGTAGTTTAGCATGGGTACCACAAGCATCAGCTTTTGCACAGTTTTGATACGACTGTGAAGCTCCACTTAAGACTGGGGTTTGGGCAGCTCTCCTATAAGCTTTGCATTGTTTTCCACAGTGTTTCCATGGGAACCTCTTACTCTGCTGAGTAACAGAGACAGAAAAGATTTGTGAAGTTCAGCTAAAACCAGTTTAAAAGAGCTCCTGCAAACTGCTCATGTAGCCTGGAGGAGAAAGAAGAAAGGAAACTTTGGTAGGAGACAGGATGGAAGAAACTGTAGGCTTTTAAAATTAAATCTGTATACCACCAGAAATAAGTTATATATGTTTTAGTATATTGTCCCACCAGTCCACATACAGCAAAACTCAGCTGAAAGTATACAGCACACTTATGGCTCCATACATTACTAGAACTGTCCTCAAAACTTACTTTACTGGGTAAAGTGTAAACAATACAGACACTGCATGTGAAACTAAGCAGCAGCAATACATCCCTTAGGTTGGACAGATCATGGAGAAACTGGTACCTGGCTACAGCCCAGGTTCTCCCTTGCAATATACTCTTGCAATATTTCTTGGACTTTCGAGTGCCAGGGATGACACCCATGTAAGCTACACTGCCCACTGCTCCTTTTTCACCAGTGCTTATGTTGGGCTTCCACACTAGTAGCACATTTTTGCCCAAAAGAAATAGAGGCTTTGGCTGGGTTTCCTGAGGCTCTGTTTGTTGTCAGGGCTTTTTGGTCCTACTAAAATTGTTAACCAATAAGGGAATATGGCCTCTGAAGTACAGAAAGAAAATGTATCATGGCTTGACAATAGACAAGGACAAATGTGACTTGAAATGTATTCCGTTAAGACAAATACACATACAAATGAACAAACAGCTCTGTAGACTGAGTCCTTCTATTTAAAAAAGGGAAAATATTTGTTCTCAAAGATAACTTGCTAGTTTTGTACAGTGTATTTATTAACAGCTCACAATTGTATCCTGGAATTTTATGAAGCATTAATTATAATATGAAAATTAGAAACCAATGTTCTTACTGGTGAGTGCTTTTGTAACATTCCTGGATAAATCCTACTGGGATTAAAGGAAATAATGCTCAATGAGTATCTAAGGTACTAGTTTCACAGCAGAAACCAATTCTAAGTTTTGGGAAATCATTTATTTCTGCCTTCCCAGGTCTCAACATTGGCACACCTAAAAAAAATTCCATCTACTGTCTCTTATATAGCTGCACCTCAAAGAACTTAAAAATGAATATATACATATATAGTTGTAGTTTGATACTTTTGCTAACACATGGAGTGACCTTAGTGATAGCCTGGTGTGTTAGCTTTGATTTGCCACAAAACAGACTATAAGGCACGACATTACAGTTCTACATCCCCTATTGGTGATAAGATGCAAATATGAAAATAGGAGTGCAGAAGTTCACAGCTTCCAGGATTTCTTCGTGCTTTGGGTGGTTGGGTCAAGTAGATACAGGGTAGCAAAACATCTGTGAGAAGAGTGAAGTTACTATCAGTACTCCAAGCCACTTACTTAACCTGTGCTCCTGCTGTTCAGTAAGTGTCGGGTGGCTTAAGAAGTCCATCACCAAGGTAAAGTGAATGATAGAAAACAGGTTTACACTAAGTGAAGATAATTGATGGAAGACTTTGCACTGATACCATAAACCTGTTTTCAAGCTAACTTACAGGTTGTGCTGAATATTGCCGGTGAGTGCTCCACTCACAGAGAAGGATCACAGTATTGGGTCTGGAGGGAAACAGACGTAATTTTAAGTGAAATTTAACCAAGTGCTGATCTTCTTGGCTACCAGGAAAAAAGTGATTTAGACTGGGGTGAGCGATCCCATTTACAGCTCTGAAAAGCAGATTAATGCTTTTGAGATTCCTTTCTCTGCATGCACCTTTCCAAATTGTTTAAAAAAATGTAAATAAAAACAATATTCTAACTGTCATATGGCTTAAATCAGCCCATCAAACTTTGTATCTCAATTATCCTTTCAGTGACATGGTGATAATCGTACTTATTCGCCGCACTGAGGGATTGTCAGAATATATTGTTCATAATCAGCTTGCATTCTGAAAAAGGATGCCTTTTAGACATTCAAGAAGAGACCAGTTAATGTTAATATTCACAGAAAAAAGGAGCAGAGGGAGAAAAAGACCACAGTTAAAACTTGCTTCCCCAAGTATGCTTTCTGCTGCTTCCTCACGCAGTACAGTAATCACTTGAGGACAAAGAAAGCCAGCCACATGAAAACAATGCTAAGACACTCCTGGCAGAACTTTCAGTGCAGGCCAGCACTGCAGCAATGTCTGCTCATGCCTTGTCAGGACCACTACAGGAAATGCACATAAGAGCAGGGGTTGTTAAATAAGTGAAGGAAGAGAAGGCAACTTTACTGATTACAGTGGCTTAATATGGGTTTGGAAGTCATTCTTCCCAGGCCTTCTTGAACATACTCTGATACCTGGGAACACTTTCATATGGTGCAGCTATGAGATACTGTGGTCGATGTAGTTCTACTAACAAGCTGTGGGAACATTTGTAAACTGCGGGGCTCTATAGTTAGCAATATGCTTGGTAAGAGGAAGTGGGACACAGTTGCTTCACCTGTGTAATTAGCGAAACAGGTTTCTGCATGTTCATACAACCCGATACAAGGAAGAATGGATAGAAATATCCTGTTGTTCCCTGGACATGCCTTATAAACACCAAAGCATCACAAGATAAAAGACAGGCAAGATAAAAGGGCATAAAATGCACTACTTTCTTTCTCTAATACGTGTACTGCCATGTAAATAATTATAGCACTAACAATGCTTGGCTACTGGTATGGATGGTATCAGTTTAGGGTATTTCTGTGCATATGGGAATGTATATTATTGTCAAGTTGAGACTGCTTTTTTGCATCCATACATAAAGTTTTTCTCTTTCTAAAATGCATGCCCATTCCTCAAGCTGACAGCACTGAGCATGCTGGGCCTCTGTCTACAATCAAAATCCAATAATGCCAGCTGGATATTAAATAGTAGAGAGAAGTTAAAGTCTTGGTCAAGTCATCTCGTGTCGATGTTTTGCTCATGACTATCAGCCAAGCATTGTAATTTCATTTTTTTCCAAGCTCTGAGTTAAACTGTCTGTGAATAGCGTTTCTCCTGCTCCTTTTCTCCTCTGCTAGAGCCAAGGAATTTAATCTGCTTGGAATCAGAATTCATGGTCTCACTGGCCATAAACTTCAGACTGATGTGGTGAGGTTTTGCTTAAGCACTACTAAATTTCACGCCATTTCAATTCATGTTCCCTGACACTGATACAAATTAGCTTTATCTAAGGGCTCAGATTGCAAAATATGTTGCATAAATACTTTCATCTTATTTTTAACACGGTTTTTAAGAAAGCAACTATGCATATAGAAAAGAAAGGCAATGGTATGTTAGCATTTAAGTACCACCTACCATCTGGGGTGGGGCTTAGAATGTAGTGAAAAAGCAAAGTCTGGGCATAAACTTGGAAAACTTTCTTAAAGACTTTTAAATGTGTGACTTTAAAGACAATCAAACCACCTAACTCTATGACTCAATGTTTGTAATGGGAAAAGCTTCTGTGGGATGACAGCAGCTATGGTCTTTGTGACAGAAAAACAAAGCTCTGCCCTGACACGAGGATTCGAAACAAAACCCTACTCCATTATGCACTGGCTGCAAATCAGGATAGTTTTTCAGTCATGTCCATTGTGCAAAAATGAGTTTGTTCTAGATCTGGTACACTTTAAAAAAAACAGAATAGGAAAAAAACCAAACCAAAACAAACCCCAAGCAAAAAAACATAAATGGATATAAGTTGAAAGAAAAAGTAGGAAAAACATGTTGAACCTTGGGGAAAGAGGAGGAGGCTTGTTTTCTACCCTGTGCATTGCTTATGACATGGCTGGCACTGCATGTGTCATAATCACAGCCATTAGAGGTACACAAGTACATGCTGCAGATAATCTCAGTAAAGTTCTTAGGCAGTAATGGCTCTTAGTGCTGCACTTGATTACATATCAGCAGAAATATGTAATTCTGTGGGCCAAACATTCCTGCACATCGCTGTGCCAGCAGGTCACTCATTCATTTAGATGAGAAATGCAGCTTGCAGAACAGGAGCCAGAATTTCTGTTTGGTAAGCTGCACACACAGCGCTTACTGCAATCCAGACACACACATGGACTTCAGAAAAATGACAACGTGCCCCAAACCCGAACAGCACATGGCTACATTTCCAAACAATCTTGCCACATACTTTTCTGAATGACATTCTTTCTTACACCATGTTCTGGTGACTGTCAAGGTTTATGAAGGCCTGCGCCTCCCTGACTTGTTCCTTTTTTCCTGTTGCCTACCCAAGCTGGCTCTGTAGCCACAAACATTTTTGGTTTTGTTTCTGTTGCCTTTTTTTTTTTTTTTTAGTTTGTTTGGTGATTTTGGTTTGGTTTGGTGTTTTTTGTGGATTTTTCTAATCTCTGATTTCTGTTTTCATGCTTTACCACCCTTCCATTTCATCCTCCTTTTCTGGTACAGTATCCCTCTCCTGTTCTCAGCGATGTGGAGTGAGATCTTTGCTCCTTTTCAGCAGGTCTAAGACATGAGTGATGAAAGAGGGCTTGAAAAACACATTTCTAAACAGTAGAGTATTTCTTCCATGCAGGCACTTCAAAGACAAATCTCTGAGCCATAGTCCTCCTCAGAAACCATGCCCTGCAGCAGCTGAAGGCTGGGGATGGTGAGGAAGCTGAGACAAGCTGCATATGCTGGGGAGTGTTTAAGCACACCTGTAGCCTGTAGAAAAATGCCAGGAGGCTTTTTGGACTTCAGCTCCTTCAGGGCTAAGTACTGGGAGAGTTTACAGCTAACATGGCCTTCTTTTTGCCTGGCTCACACCTGTGGCAGACAATCTTAAACCCTGTATTTGAAGTATGATTTAGGATGTACTTCATTTTGCTGTAATTTGTGTCACTAAGGCTGGAGTGCCTTCGCTAGCTCTTTTCAAAAGTCAAGGGCCTGCAAAAGAATCTCAAATGGGAAGTAAGAGAGATTAAGTTGGACTGAAATGGAAAAATTACTGGGTCATACAACAGAGTTTAGCCAGTGTGTACTCTTGATCATTGAACAAGAACACAGCACAAAGTGGCTGGATTCCTGGAAATTTCAGCATCAAACTTCAGTGAGCAGTAAGAGTGCATGAGTCTATGTCAGCCATGTCAGTAAGCACACATGCAAAGTCCTAAAAGCAAGTGCTGGCAAGAAGAGAGGTGCTTAGATGGCAGAGTCACTGAGGACAGGTAGATATTGAAGTCCTCCAGGCTCTCAAGGTCAAGTTAACTCTTTGAAAACTTGTTCTGATCTCACTGCTTAAGGTATCTACATCAAATATGTCTAACAACCTATGTCAAGTCTTTCTTGCTGACTTTTGGAGTATTCAGTACCACATTTTAAAGCAGGCATCTCCTTCCCTCTTATTTCAAGCTTACTTCTGCCCAAGAATAGATCTCCTTCAGCTGTGAGATGGGGGTAATCTTCTGAAGAGAGAGACAGAGGCGCACATGCAGAGGACAGTATCTGCTGCAGGGCATATGTGGGAGAGCACAATCATGGCTCAAGGGGTAGGAAGGCCCTTCCAGGTCAGATGGGCCTTTCCTCTAATGTCCACATGTGAAAGGGCTGAGGTGAATGAAAATTAGGAAGAGTGCATGGCCAGTACAGCATACAAAAAGAACAAAGTATTTGGGAAGCACCTACTTTGCTCAGGCACATCGCAGATGTTAAGTGTAAGGAAGCCAAAAGTTGAATGCACAGACAGTAATCTATATGTGGCACAGAAAAGATGTGTGACATTTGCTCTATCAGTATCTCTTATTATACTGATACACTGTTATACTAGATAGCATCTCATATTACATCACTGCTTAGGGGATATTCTCCTCCTGTCCCACGGGCACCAGGAATATGAGCACAGCTCTCTGGGGGAAGGGGATTTTTAAGCATTGTTTCCTTTACGGTTCCAAAAGGATACACAGTGCCTCCCAGTCTCTGTAGGTTAGACTGATTTGGTGCTTTGCGAGGATGAGAAAGCTGGCTGTTGGACAAATTCCCATTCCATTAAAATGTGTGAATTAGAAAGGCAAGAACAGTGCAGCAAGCTTTGGGACTAAAGAGTACGTTGGTGCATCATTCACTGAATCTGCACGTGCTTTTCATTCAGGAACAAACTGAAGAACTCAGTAATGTGCCCCGTGCAAATGGACACACAGGTTGCTTTCTTAAGAAGGGCATGATTTAAAATTAAGCCCTAATTTAACGGCGTGTTAGAAAGTAATTTTGTACATCTACTACAAAAGCAGTTTTATAATTGTGTATGGTTTGTATTTTTGAATACACTGCTATTACTTGCATTCTTACTTGGCTTACTCCAGAACTATGATATCAGAACTGATTCAGTTATTGTGCTTAAACATGTGTTTTAAGATATGCTCTTGTACTATTTGCTACATTCCTGTAGAGAGACTACAAAATGGATTTTTGATGGCACTTCTATACTCCACTGTATTAAAACTGATTATACGTTAGTTGTAACCTTAATTTCCCTTATTTATCTCCCCCTCTCTGTTTATTGTCTTTGTAGTATCATGGCTAAAATCTGACCAGAAGCTCCTCGAAGAACAGTCTGGTCTCTTTGTAGTACCACAGAGTATGCAACATACTGAAGATGCAACACACTTAGGAGTAGAATTTTTATGAACTTATAATGAAGACTCTAGAAGAGTTTGCATGTAAGTAGCTATATGAATTATAACATGGATTACATTGCACATTTGAAAATTGTGTAAATTGGAAATGGTAACCTTGGGAATGATTTTCCTAGCCCTCAGAAATGTACATAAAAACTAGGAACAGTATACATATGAAAGGCTGTTGGCATTCATTGTGTTTCAGGAGATAACAATCTGTTGAGCTGAAAGATTCAATTCCTTAAGTATAGGTAAAGTGGGAAAAGATTTAAAATGTGATTTAGTTCAGCACGATCAGATGTGAAACTTCCTATGTTTCAGATACCACACTGAGACTCGTGAGAGCAGAACATGGTTTTGTTGTTTCAGTCTTTGCACAAGAAGGTATACTGAAGTTTCTTTAAAATTCCCCCCAAAAATTGGATAAACAATGAAAATGTCAGTAACACCCTGGGCATGCATTATTTTAGTACCAGGTGGGGGTTTTTCGTTTGAATATTGAGCCAGGCTTTAGACTAGTATAGCTGAGCCCTGACTACAATGGAGTTATGCATCAATGGTGCACTGTTTCAGTTTAGAATCACCTTTTGGGACACTAATTACAGCAGTTGCTGACATGCTGCTTACTCTTTTGCTTTTGCAATACTTGGTCATAGACTACTCTATATTTAGTGCATAGTAGGATATATGAACATATAATAGCTTCTTACCCACCCCTGAACTAAAGTGTGCTGGCATCTGTCCTTTAAATCAGAGGATAGCAACAGATATGGTAATAAAACATAGCAGAGCGATTTATTTTGCTGTTCCTAGAATTAGATAAATGCTGCAAAAACATTCAAACAATAATTTAACATTCCTTAACCAAATTACTTTGATTATCACACATTTTTTCACACTGCCTTGAGATTTTGTCTCCATATAAGACAGAATACCTGTAGATAACAGATCCAGAAGAATAGTTAGGAGCTGTCACACTGGAGCTTTGATGCCAACAAATTACAACCTGCCAGGGTCTTAGAGTGTAGACTCATATCCATACACTGTGCCAAACCATGCCTATAGGACACCAGCAGCCTGCCCTCTTACCCCTTACTAACAGGTTCCCCTAAGATACCAAGGAGGCTGCATTCAGATCCTGTGTGGTGATCCTGCTCCCTGGAGATGGAGAGAAGCACATCAGTCAATTCATCCCAACTTCTTCGGCCACACAGTTTAAGTTGCCATGTGAACATCTAAACCAGATAGAGAAGCCTTAGCTTTTCTTTATCCCTTTTGGGAAAACTGATTACTTCATGCCAAGTACAGCTTTATTGCCCAATGAGAGTTTGTTTACCAGTTGCATTCTCACGAGTAGATAACTGTGAAAAGACTCAGTGATGAATAAGTTCCTGATGGAAATAATCTCAAGTTTCTTCTGAAGCCACACCTGTTCATATGACATAAGCCTCTTAGGTGAGCCTCCTGCTCTCTCATGGCATTGAGAAACAGAGTATGTCACACCCCAATGAAAAGCAAGGTAAGGCTGTATTAAGCATACAAACACACATGCAAGAAAACTGATGTCTTTAGACTGCCAAGCAACATTGTCCATTTAGCCATATCTAATATTTGCACTCACACACACCCAAAATATCTGTTGCCTGAGTAATATTTCTTTTTGCTTAAGAGGGAAAAAGAAAGAGCAAAGGTAAGTTTTCCAGGACAGCATACATAAAATGCTTTTGATTCAACTGTGATGGAGTCAGCTGAAGACAAAATGGCTACTGGTTCCAACAGATGCCTAGGTCCTTAAGGGTGTGATACACAGAAACAAAATATAGTATTTCCATATCCAAACTTAGACAATTACATGCCTGAAAAGAACACTTGACTGTAATAAAAAGCAGAGGAAGTTATTAAGAAATGGATGAGAAGATGCAATTTGTAATAGCCCCTTTCAGAGGATGCAGTAATTTGTAGACAATTGATTCCTACTTATCAAAATTAACTGTCACACCTTACACTGACACCACAGGGCTGGAATACATGATGCAATGCAATGATGACTCATGATGATGAGTGTGTGGAATGAATCTGTCCCCTGTATTTCAGGTAATCCAACCAGTTATGATTTATTACTGAAGGATAGAACTTCTTGTCCTTAGGCAAAGGGCATGGCGGCTGTGCCTCCAAGACTCAGTGCCAGTGCTTCCACAACATCTCCAATCTCACCCAGGGAAGACACATTTAAGAGCAGTTTTGTCTATCACAGGGCTTTTTGGCACAGATAGACAGGCAGAAGGATAAAATCAGGTGTTAATGCTGTGGGTTTCACTTCCATGCTCTTTACTGAGGTCTCAAACTTTAAAAAATAAAAAGAAAGTAGGGGAAATTGCTCATTCTACTGTTTGTTCACTTTTTTTTTTTCAATAAATGAAACAGACCATGATCCTGAACATGGCAAGATTTTGGTGGATTTCTGGTGTTGCCACTGTTTCATCCTCGATATCCAGGTTAACTATCACAATCATTGATACAACAGCAAACAGCTGTTTCTAACTTCTGCTCTTGGCAAGACTCTGCTCTTACAAATGTAAGCATGCTTGATGACAGAGGCTGATGGTTGCTAAGGCAGTTGATTCCAGAAGCAGGGAAGTATGTATTCCATTTCAGGAGCATAAATTTGGACACCATTCTTCCATATCAAATAACATTCATTCCTGTCTGTACATCTCTATGTAATAGTCACTCTCTTGGGTCAATGTCAAGAACCAAACTGGGAAAATATCTCCTGAATAAAACCTGAAGCCACCACATGAAAAGACCATCATGCTAACAGCTCTAGTAATTTCACATCTTTTCTAGCTACTAGTCCCCAGTATGCACCCAATTCACACCACAACTTAGAACTTAATATTTACAATAAAGAAACAAAACCACGCTGTGCTTAGGAAAGGAAAATGTTCATACAATTTTATAAATTTCTATGTATAAATAGTGATATAAAAATCACTACTTAAAAAGCAGAAGTTTTCAGACTTTTCTCAGGGCTGCTTCTGCTTTTGTAAGGCATCAGAGCTCAGCCTTCTCTGCCACCTGCTGTGTGCTTAATTATAAGAATATTCCACTGCAAAGAAATTCACAAGAGCATTAAATTGTGGGGCTTTTGTAATGGGTTTAAATGGTAACTGAAACTTATTGATTTCCCCATCAGCTGTCCCCACATTCTTAAGGAGTAACTCATGTCAAGCAGGATATAACAACAGAACTAAGGGTGATTTTTCATTTAAGAACCTCAAAATGCCATGGAAATGTTGAACATTTTTAGAAACAGAAACTCAGATAGCACCGGTTATCTAGAGAGAAACTGAAAACTCTGGTTTCAAACTGTGCCTGTCTAGACTCAATGTATATTAATCTACTGAGCCACTTAAAAGATGCTTCACTTTGGCAATTAAATAACCACAGCAGAAATACAAAGAACCACAAAGACATCACAGGAAACCTGGCTGCTCAGATATGTCAGATCACCATGTTAGTTACCTGTTGTTATTGCATCTGACTGGATGCTTGTCCCTGTGCAAAGCCAGAGCCTGTAACTACTGTCGAAAATGGGCATAGCTCAGAACAGGTAATCCCTGTGATTTGGGTGAACATGGTGGGAACATCTGAACTGCTGATCTGAGACTCTGTGAGGACTCCCCACAGTTTCAGCCAGTCCTGGTTCACCACACTGTGCAACTCCCAGCTCTGCAGGAGCAGCTACCAAGGTCACAAGCTATTATCGTTGCCCAGTTCAGCAGGTAATTGTGAAAACAGCTGTGCAATTTCAAGCCCATAATGAAAGAGGGTAATATCCTCCTGGGAAAAAAAAAACATTTATTTTTGAAATATCAGGCCTGGACTACACTGTAAGCACATCTGGGGACAGCAGAGCTTCTTAGGTACATGGGCCTGTTATTTGCAACTCCTTTAACAGGAGGAACAGAAATGCAGGTACTGCTTTTGCAGGATGTGTACCTGTATTTGACATGGTTGATAAGAGGTGCTCCTGAGAAAGGGTAGGTAAAGCCTGCTCAAGGTGGTGATGAAATATTATTTGCACAGTGCTCTTTATCATGTTCCTGTAAGCAGAGCTCTGATTTTGAGCTTGGTTTCACAAAATGAGGAGACTGGGATGTCAGAAAGCAAAGTGGTAAGACAGAGAAGCAGCAGTAGAAGCTAGAGTAAGCCACTCTGGAACGATTCATGTTTGATTGAAATATTGTGTTAATGGCTATTTAGAAACAACTGTTTCTAAAATGCTTAACTAATAGCCACTAATTTTTTTGTTTGTTTATTTTTTGTTTTAAGTCAGTCTGAAAAAGCCAGATGAGTTTTCCTCTAACAATTTTAGCAGTGTATTTGTATCCTCATGTTACACTGTTCTCAGCTTTTTCAGCAGCTATCAGGAAGAGCCTGGACAAGTCAAGCTATCCCTTTCAGTCACTGCTGTGAATCTGTGACTCTCTGTGACAAGAATCAAGCACACAGGTAAAACGGATGCTTCAGAGAGTTCTGGCTACTCATACATAACCTTTCTTTCCATCTTCAGCCTGCACTTCCTCCTAGACTCTGGGAGACTGCATGCAAATACTCACAGATATCAGCAAGGAGGGTGCAGATTGATTCCTGAATGCTTGGCAACTATGCAGCCATTGAGAAAGACACAGATACAGTTTGTACCTTTGCAAGTGCTTGGGAAAGAGACATTCCTTAGGGATGCCTCTGACAAAGCTAGTGGAGTATGCTGTAATTCTAGCCCCTGAGAAATGAGTAGAAAACCCTGTGAGATGACTTGATGATTATATTCAACCACAGGAGTTATCTTGTAATCAATGTGTTAACTGTGGACTGAGAAATTGCCAGGCACTCCTGCTTCAAGGTGGGGCTGAACCTGATTTCTAGGCCAGATATCTTTCTAAAGCACATATTTCCTCCACTCCTCAAATACTGGGGTGCTTTCACAAGTAAGGACCAAAAGATCTTTATGATTTTGCTCACTTACCTCGCCAAAGCAGTTTTGCTTCCAGGCTCTCATGGCTGTATTAGTGAGAAAGGACTGGAGGGTTTCCAACTGCTGCCACTGAACTCAGGAACCATAGAATCATAGAATAGTTAGGGTTGGAAAGGACCTTAAGATCATCTAGTTCCAACCCTGCTGCCATGGGCAGGGAC
>JAOEHY010010608.1:0-13268 GCA_025447955.1 Psilopsiagon aurifrons | reverse complement strand
GTGCAGGGGCGCAGTCACTGCCCGGGCCCTGCTGCACACTGGTGCTGATACCCGCCGGGGTGCTGGTGGCTTCCTGGCTGCCTGGGCATAAGCTGCTCATGTTCAGCTCCATCCATCAACGCCCCCAGGTCCCACCCAACTTGGAACCATCTGCACCAAATCTTGACCTACCAAACGATGATTCCTCAGAAAGACAGCATCTCTCCTGCCTCCCTACCTCTGTGTTGTGCCTGCTTCCCCAGGCATTAGCTCCAATGCCACTTGGGAAGTCCCTGTTGGGATGGCTTGGCCTGGTTTTCCACCCATGCAGATAGAGACAATGAGCCCTCCTAGCAGTGCCACATATGCTGGAACGTGCTGTCCTACTCTCTGTGTTTGTTTTAGGGGACTAAAAACATGCCTAGAACCAAGCACATGTTGGAAATGATGTTTCACACGCAAAGCAGTCTGATTTGGAGGGAAATACCAACGTTTCTATGATTAAATGAAAATAATTGGGGTTAAATGGGAAGGAAAACGAATTTTCCTTGCAATTACTTGGATTTATTATAAGAAAGAATGACATACCTTGTCAGTTTTATCTGCTCTCCACAATTAATTTGGGGTCCTTTGCCTCATTAATGAGAGATTACCTAGCTTGGTGAGAAGTTTTGAGTGCTAGAAATGGGCTTTATTGATACAGCTTTGAACACCAGTGTGCTCTTCTGGTCCAAAAACCCCTCCTGCTCAAACCCAAACAGAATAACATGGCTTTTTCCTTAAATTATTGTTCAAGCATATGGAAGTCATTCTTTTCTCAATGGTTTTGGTGTTAAGGAGCAGAGAAAGCTGCTAACATTGTTTGCCCTCCATAAATCCTCCTTTACTATATGATTCTTCCTGAGCTGCCCAGGTAGGGTCGTTAAATCAGGAGAGTGCTTGGGTTTTAAAAGAAAATTATACAGCTTATTTGCTCTTTAAGAAAACATTGATTTTATATTATATTATTTTTATATATATTATACAGTACTTCGTTTTATAAGCATCACTTTCAAAAAAACCATCAAATCCTATTGTATAGTCTAAGGACTGAAGGCGTCTTTCTTGGGTGCAGATGAGCACCTGAAGTACCCTTTTCAGCTCTGGTGAAACACACAAACCTTGCAAAAGTTAAACCAGTGACTGAGGCAGCCCAACAGAGGCATGCAGTGAAAAGAGGGCAATCCCCTCCTTTCCCCTCTCCTATTTCACCTCTGTCATTCTCCTCTTTCTCCTCCAGCCCAAAGCCCAAAGCCAACAGTTTAGGAATGCTGGAAAATATGGTTGCTTGTCATAGGAAGCTACTTTGGGGTTCTTGGATTGCCCTTGTTGCCTCTCACTATGCATTTCCTATCAGACACCTTTTTTTGAGACAGAGGATAACTGCACTATGCATCCCAGAAGTGGGCGCTCCTCATACAGTGTAATAACCTCATAGCAGTGTCATTATGGTCTCTCACCCTTTCCAAACAATTTCTACCGCTTCAGCTACATTTTTGATTGCAGCTAAAGGTTGAGCCAATATTTTCATACAATATGGTGTAACCTCTCTATCATGGTGATACTAGATTGACCCAATTTGTTGACTAATGTAGTAGTAATTGTATACAATATTATTATTATTATATACATATATATTATTGTCAGTCACTCACCCAGCATCACACAGCTAAGTCTACTCTTTGTTACTGCTTATACCCTTTTGCCCCTTGAAATTTGTTACTATTCATTTCACTCCTTCTCTTCTTCTTGTCATCCTCTGGATCCATCAAGTAAAACCGATTCGGCCATTCGAGCATCCCTGAATTCCTCCACAGTGAACACAGCTGCCGAAAACCCTTTCCTTGCCTCTGGTTCTGGCTTTATCTGCTCTGGGAACCCCTAGCTCTGGCCCTGCAGACATTCTGGCAGCCTTCAAGCTCCTGATGTGTTTGCAGAAACAGATGTTATTGATTTGTAAAGCATCTTAACTTTTCATGGGAGCCTGCCACATTTGGTGTTGTTTCTTATCAATTGCTTTCCTCATCTATACACTTCTGATTTCTTTTTGTTGTTGTTGTTGTGGTTTTTCCTTTTTTCCAGGATTTTTGGGGTTTCTATGCCATCTTTTGCCAACACATCCAGCTGTGCCAACCATCCTCTGCATTTCTGCACCCCAGTCTCTTCCATGCAGCTCTTCAAAAGGAACATACACTATCATGCCTTTCACATTGATGTGGCAAATGGCATGAAATTTTGCACTTTTAGTGGGATTCCAGATTAGTTGGTCCCTGAAGTTGATGCGGAGTGGGTCTAAACATTAGAGTATGTGTCAGGCCCTATGTGACATGTACCAACCTGAATGGATGCAACCAAATTCCAGTTCCTACTCCTGTTTTCTGCCCATACAGCCTCCCTGGTCGCTCTCTGGGTATTACCACCAGGAAGAGGCAGTCAGTGGTGACACTTCAATAACATTTTTATTTGGGCTTGCATCATCCCCTGCTCCTTGTGGGGAGGGTTAACCAGTGATCTGGTCTGACTGCTAGTCCTTATCTCTGGAAATGATCCAAACCCAAGGAACAAAAGGAAAAAAACCTCACAAGGAAACTATTTTGGGTTTGTACCCAAAGGCAACATTTTGGGTTGCATTTGAATTTTGCTTTTGGGTTGGTTTTTTTCCTTTGCAAGGTAACAAAACTCACACAAAAGTGACAAGGAGAACAAGCTCGTTTGATTTTTTTAAGCTAGAGAAAGGGGGAAATAGGGAGAGAATCCCAATCTTTTCATCAAGAGACAAAAGTATCAGCCAGAAGTAAAGGATTTTCAACACCGTGTGTGGAAAATATGTAAGAATAGCAGAGGTAAAGCTATATTAAGTACACTTCCTCAGCTTTATACAAGCATTTATAAAACACAAATGAATACCAGAGGGAATATTTTTATTAACAAAAAAAAAAAAAAAAATTCAAACACCAGCTTTTAATACCTATATCAGAAAAAACATTTATTTATTCATTTACTTAAACAGCAGTTTGGAAATCAGAATCAACCAAACAAAAAAGCAGTTACTTTCCTATGGACTTGGATTTTGGAGTTTAAATCTCTTGATGGCTTCTAAGGAAGCCTCAGCTCTGTAGTAATTGTCAAGAAACAGCATTGCTGACTACAGCACAAACCAGCTCAAATTGTGCTGATTTGGTAGGCGAAGCCTTTTAAACCAGTGGAGGAGTCAGAATCTTAAGAAATGCAAATATTATTTCAAGGGAGTGTGTGGGGAAAGCTCTATTTCCAAAAGGAGTGAAACTGGAAGGTAATTAAACTCAGCAGCATCCTGGAAGCCAACACAAGGCTCAACTTCTGAGTTCAGCTTGGACTGAAGCTCATGGCTGAAAGCTGATAAGGGCTTTTCCTAGTGCAGGGAGAGTCAAAGTGTGGTCCAGCAGGGCTGTAGCCTGGATATACTCTAACCTTGAGTGCTGAGACATAGCAGATAGACCATGCAGTGGTCTAGGAAGTGCGGAGAGTGAGGAGCAGAGTGGTGGTTTGCACACTATTATTGCTGAGGACCTCATCTGTATGTGGAAGATCATTTGCATCACCTTGTATGAATCAGATTTAGCTCTGGTGCTTTGTCAGTGTTGCCAGGGGCTGAGCAAGCAGCCCCTGAAGCATATCTGCACTTGGATCTCATGCCTGGAGTTTGAAAAACTACTTTGAGAAAGGAAGAAAACCACAAAACCTCTTCTATCTCTCCTTATGGGGCCCTGTTATGAAGGAAGATTGGTTGAGTAACAAGACCCAAGACATGCTCTGGTACATCAACACAGCTGAAAATGTTAACAGCCACAGATACTGATTCCTTAACCTATGCTACTTGAGCACAAGTCAATTTGCAAAGTTTGAACAAAGGACGTGATGAACTTCTTTTGTTTTAACAAGATAATCAAGAAACGGGATTTACTTCATCTTTTAAGAACTTAGACTATATCAGATGTGTAATAAAAATATTTTCTATAGGTTTTTAAAGTATATACATATATAAACTACCTTAATTTTTAATGCCCTGTCGATAGTGATGTGGTCTCTACAGTATCTAAGTGTAACTAAGCGAGGCTGCCCAGCAACCTCCAGTATACCTCAATCAGTGATTACAAAACTTGAAGCCCTGACCACACTGTAAATGAAACCTGCTTGAAAATGAGATCTGAAACTGCCTGCTGGGCCTGATCCCACATGTACTAATAGTCAGGCTAAGTCCACTCTCCACTGTTGGAGCTGGATTAGGTCCTAGATAACATCCGAAAATGATGTGTTTCCAACCCTTGTTGGCTGGGCAATGATAAAGACACCTGAGGGAGTTACTGAGACCCTTGAGGCACTTCCTGGTAAAATAAGAAATACTAGATATTTTTATTTAGAATACTTAGGGACATCTAGAAGACAATTTGGGCACATCTAATACTTCATTTTGGAGAGAGGCCCAAATGGATTGTATCCCAGACATAGCCTTTGCTCAGACACCAGTGTAGAATTTAGTCAAGCTTAAGCGAGGTTGAGACCTTGGGCATGATGATGGAGCAAAGAGCACTCATGTCTGCATTCTTCCCACAGCATCTATATCCATATATCCCCCTGGCCTTGCTTACCCAGCCCATGTGGGGAGTTGGCAAGAAGTGCTCCTGCAAATGGAGTGCCTGCAATGGCCCATGGGGCCCACGCCACCTTCATCAAAGACAATCTGAATCTGGTGACAGAGGTGGAAGGGGGTGAGGTTGGAGAAGCACAGATTACTGCCTGGTCCGCTGAGGACAGTGTGGTCGTAGATTTGGCCCATGCCATCAACACACAGCCAAATTCAGTTTGTATTCCTGTTTAATCTAGTTCTGTGTCTAAAGCAAGTTCTGATTTGTTTCCCATTCAAGGTCTGAAGTGGCGTAGACAAGGTGTGAGGACCAGATCCTGACCTAATGCAGGCAAAATTCACTATTACCATTGGCCTGAGCACTCACTCTTGCATTATACTTTCAGGTAGGTAGCATGAGAGTTCTCCTGCTTCAAAGAGTTAATATAGGGAATTTGACCACTGGCAGAGGAAAGTTTCTCACTGAGCTTTCGGTTCATCTGCTCCATGTGCCTGGTGTTTTTCCTGGCTTGCCGGAGAGACCTCTTGACTTTCTTCACCCGATCCCGCAGCTGCTTGTTCCTCTTCTCCAGTGTCGCCACTTTTTGCTGCAGCTTCTTCACTCTGTCCTCCTCCTCAAACAGGGCTTTCTGCACTGAGGAGCACATGAGCTGAGGGGACAGGAGAAACAGCATGAAAACAAGTGAGCTTCACACAAAAGCATATTAAAGCAAGGGGTTCCTTGGAACACCCTGCAGCTCTACAAAAGCAGAATGCTTTTTTTGGAAGGTTTAAACTATTTTTATACCTTTTTTAGTAAAATCCTCTCTTTCATTTCTGCATTCAGAAAAGACCCAAAATTGCTGATTTTAAGAACACTAATGATCCACAATTACTTTTATGAACTGTTTTGACAGAGCTGTCCAGCCCACTACATTGAATTTCTGGTATGAAATGAGTTTGGGCCAAGGGGTGTCACTTTTGGAAGATTCTAGGTCTGATTCAACTTAGCTTCAGAAACCCCAGATTTTGATGTAAGCCTGCCCTTTGTTCTTTATGTCAACATGTGAATTAGGGACAGCACTTACAAAACACAGGCAGGTTGGGCTTGCTTTTTCAAGAACTTTGTCTTAAATATCTCATTATATGGGCTTCTTTCAGACAAAACCCTAAAGGGTAAATTCTCAGCTGTCCCTAGGAGCATTTAAGACCCCATAACTTTAACAGAATTGATTTTTTGAGAGGGTCATTGTCTGAAAACTACCCCTCCCATTCTGCTTTCCTTCCAACTCATTGCAGTATTGCCCCTAGGAGGGACATCAAGCTCTTGATGTCCACTCATGCCTTTGGCTCTTAGGTAGGCAAGAAAAAAAGGAGCCAGCTTCAAAGCTGCTGCACCCAAGGCATCACTAGAAGAGCATCTTAAAGGGCATCTTCAGACTCACTGCATTGGATGATGGTCCAAATGTAAAACATCTGTTCTTCCTCTACTAACTCATCCTAGGATGAGTCTATCTCTGCTACATGTGATATCCATGTTCACAGTCTCCTGCTTCTGACTTGCTTCCCATTTGTAGGGGCAGCAATAGGAATGGGATGAGAAACACAAGCTGCAAAGGCTGCTGGCTAGTTTCAATGCAAAGGAATTGTGTTCCTGACGGACAGTGTCACTTGGGATGAGATTCAGCTGCCTTCTCTTAAGCAGCTAAAAGTAAGATTTGTGTCTGGGCTCCTCTTTTTTGGTTCTCCCCATAATGTCTGCAGGGAGAGTCACCCTTCAAGAGGGTGGAATCAAGTGGGAGGATTCACTCTCTGAACACAACTATCTCTTTTCACTGGCTACAAAGGCACCAAGTTCCATGGGCCATGTTTTACAAGTAGGAAAAGAGAAGCCACCATCAAAATCTATTTCTGCCCGGTGTAATGTGCCTCATTCCTTCTTTTCCTACAAAAAGCATCCTGAGATATTTTATTGTGTGAGACCTTCAGCTGATTCCTGCACTGGTACAATGCGAGGAGAGACAGAGTCTTCTGCTGCGTTTATCTCCCATACACATCCACATTATTTTTTGTGTGTGTCAAGCACTCCTGGAGCCTGGATGGGATTTCTCTGGCAGAACATTTGGAACAGACAGGGAATCTAAATAAACAAGTAAATCTTCACTGTGATGATGAAGGATTACATGTTTCTTTCCATCTTGCTTTGTAGTATTTTCAACAACTGAAAGTAGGGGAAGGAGCCCACTTTGATGAATAACATTTCATTTGCTTTGGAAACCCCCAGCAGCTGAAAGCCCTGGCCAGTCAACACAAACACAGCAACTGCTTCCAGTCCCCATAAGCCCTTGTTTCTGATGCAAAAACACTGCACTGCTTTGCTAAAAGACAAATGCTTGCTCTGATCATCCTCTCGTAAGGGTTCTTTTATAAATACATACAAGGGAGACTGAGAGCTCACAGATAGAGGGCCAGAAGCTGCACTGAGGAGGAGGGAGTTTGGTTTTGATCCCAGCTCATTAGAAAGTGCTGTTTGAAAACAGCCAGCACATCTTGGCTTTTGTGTTTGCCAAACCCTTGCAAAACTTCAAGCAGAACTCTTCTTGAATTTAAATCCCTCCAAAGGAGAGCATTGAGTTAGGAAAAGACATTTGCTGGGAAGACAGGAGGTGGAAACTCTACTTCATGAGAGATTTCTTGCCTTTTCCATCTATGCAGTGATAGGCATGGCATATGACCTAGTCCAGTGCAGAGGAACAAACAACTCACACAGCTGAAGTGTAAGGTTGTGTGAATTCAACCATGTCTCATCTGTCTGAGCTGACTGGTGTGGGAATGGTAATATCTGATGGCAGACATCAGGAATGGCATTAGCCTCATCCCAGAGGCACTCCCAAACTTTCTGAGGTTATTCATCTGTTAGCAGAGGTAATTCAGCTCTACAGAGCCACTCAGAAACTTCTCAAACACCATCAAAAGCAAGCCAGCTCATTTGCTTTTGCACTCCCTCTCCATTCTGAAACCCACCATTTAGAGCTTAAATTGTCTGGATATATCCAGAGAGATGACTGAAGCAACACAATTATAAAACACTGAGGTACTGCTCGACAGGCACAGCTTTGTTTACCAACAGGGTAGGTGACAGGAAGAGCACAGCTTGATAGCTGATTGCCTGCCTGCAATCACAGGACTACCAGCTGAAAAATAAACTCTTTGCTCCTTCTCCATGGGCAAAAATAACAATGTGGAGTCCTCACATTCCCACATGCTGGTCACAGACAGCAATTGTCACGGGGCTGTGTAGTGGGGATGACATTTAAATGAGGGTGCTGTCCTACCCTTGCTCTTACCGCTAAGGCTGCAGCTCACATGAGTGCAACCAAGGTTCTGAGAACTGTGCAACTGCAATAGATAGGAGCTCAGCCCAGCCAGTTTAACTAATCCAGCTGCTGAACACATACATAGGTGAGAAGTTAACAGCCCTTGCTAAAAAGCACTGGAGCTCCACTACTTAAAAGTCTTTCACTTCAGGTATCTTAAAAATACCTTTCACGTCAGACAGTCTTTTTAGACATTTAGATAAAGGGTGTCATCAGGCAAGATGACTGTAGGAATGTCTTTGAATGTATGACAATAAGACTGATCTCTGCATGGACATGACATGGCTTTAGAAGACCTGGGCATCGGTTCCTGGTTTCTTGCCCTCAAATCTTCTTACTGGCTCCTGCACTGGAGCAGTGTGTAGCCAGGATATTCCTTCAACATCCCAGATTGAGCATCACCCCTGCACAATCTTTTGGGAACATCTGGTGGAAGAAATGAATCTGGAAACACTGCAGGTTGGGAAGCATAGGTCTTGCTGAGCCTCCTTTGCACTGCATCCCAGAGAGCTCCCCGCATCCCCACACCACTCACCTCTTGCATTTCCCTGCTATAAATCTGCTCTGCAGCAAGGTAAAAACTGCATTTTATGTATATTGACTTGCTGCTCTGTGCTTTACTGCTGTTCAAGTTATATAAAACATCTTAAACCAAAACCTTATGCAGCATGAAGTGCATACCTCCAGCTCTATTTGTCTCCGCACTGCAGTAATTCATGAACTCTCTCTCAAGGGGCTCAGTAGCCAAACATAGCTCTTTATTTTTCTTTAACTCCATTGGGACTCATTTCCCTAACTCCCCTGTGCTGTTAGCAAGAGGAAGGGCTCTGTGCCCTGGAAAGCTCATAAGGGCACATACAGAATGTTCACCTCTCCTGACCAGTGTGGTTCCCCTTTGAGCCCTGCCTTGCCATAGCTACATTTCAGGCCCTGAGGATCACTTCCTCCTTCTGTTCAACCCCTTTGACAGGCTACATGGGCATGAGCATTTGGATAGAAAGATGGACAGTGTGGCAAAGGATAGCAGGAAGGGTCTGGCAGCAAAGGGCATTGGGTTTGGGATGAAGTGACTTAACTTCCAGTTATTGGAACATTTTAGACAAGACTAACACTCCTACTGAAGTGTGGAAAAGCCCCTGTCAGCACTGTTAAACCATCCAGTTGGGTAAAGTGGTGGGAGAATGGTAGTTCTGAGTTAAACCACCTCTGCTTGCTGCAAGACTGCATCTTTCAGAGGTACCAAATTGAGGCCCAAAGAGCAGATCCAGCATCACCGGCATTAATGGAGAAGAGCTGGGATTTCACCCTGAGACTTCCTATGAATCACCAAGATACATAAGAATAGAGAAAGAATTGATTGTGTCTATTCCTATCTTATCTTACTGAATGCTGGGTCATCATTTGCCAAGGGAGGTGCAGCGCTTGTGGCCTCCACTTCACTTGGAATGCTAGAGATGGGGACTTCACTGGGGTATGAAGCATTGCCTGCAGGGAGCCTCTGCCAGGCCTCACCACCCCCACACTCTCCCCCCAAGGTGTCTCAGCACTTTTCTTCCCATCTCACTGCTCTCTGAAAGCAGATTTTCACTTTAAAGTCCTAAGATGCAGCCAATCAAGGCAAATCGTCTCACCTTTCCCAACTATCATTTGAGAGAAAGGGGCACATTCAAGGGGAGACTTCTTGACTACCTTAGACACCTGCCTACAGGTGGACCACTTTTGGGGACACATCTCCATTATCTCACTAGCTCAGACTGAGATGGATCCCACCCCGAATCCCACTAAATATCAGCTGGCTTCTCTATCTACCTGGGGCAGGCTGCAAGGGCTGCATACACATACTGCCCTTGGGAGTTTGGAGACCCTTGCCCTGGAAACACCCAGATCCATGTCCATGGGCAACCATGAGTCTTTAAAAACAGCTTTGCTTGTTCCAATCTACATCAAACTGCTGCTTGGTTGAAAGCCATCCCAAGAATCATTGGAGGGCTTGCCAGGGGCAGCTCTTGAACAGCCTCTTGGCAGGTCTCTTGGGTGATAGTTGGTGCCAACATCCCCATGAGTAGCTGAGAAGGGCCCACGTACCAGGAAGATGAGAATGGTGTTTACAGGCTGTGACATAAGGCCTGAGTGCCAGCAGCTCCATCAAGGCACCAGCTCAGCGCAGAGGATGTTTTACTCACAGGGAGAAGAGCTGCTCACGAGGAAAAACACAACCTATTCTTGTTCTAAAATTATGACTTTAAACTGAACAACAGATCTTTCAAGTAAAATATATTTCCCTGAGATTAAGTGCTTTGAAAATCCTCTCTGGCAAGTGTCTAGATGGCTGGTGGCTCTCATCTGCAGTGGGTGTTGCAGGCACCCATTTCAAAACCCTACCCTTTGCCTTTGAACTCACACCTCTGATCCCAGGCTGGGGTAGTTTTACAGAACACAGAGGGATTAGGAGGCACTTGAGGGCTAATGAAGCCATGGGTGTACCCAGAGAGAGGTTCCTGGCCCCCAAACCATGTCTATAGCTTGTGCTGTGTCATTGGTTTCCCCAGACACTTGGAAATGCTGCTGAGGGGGGAATGCAAAGACACCAGGCGACAGCCACAGACAATCCTCCCTGCCAAGATTGGGGATGGAGTTAGAAATGTGTTTCCAGACTCGTCACAGCCAGTACCCAGAAAGGGATCAACACCTTATTCCCTATAGTCACACAGCAAAAAAGGCGATGGTTTAACAAGAACAGAAACCACACTCATTAAGAAGAAAGGAAAGAGGGAAAACAAAAGGTGTAGGATATAAGCCAGGCTGCCTACCACAGGCACCTCCCTTGTGCCAAGTGAGCAGATAAGTCAGTCCTGACAGTAAATCCCTAAACTCCTTGCCCAGGCAGTGGGAGACAGAAGGTCTCCAGGAAGAGAAAAATAAATCAAGAGGATAGAACCTCACTCTGGGGCATCTCCAAGTCCCTTTCCACTCCTCGCTGACCAGGCAGGCAGAAAGGGAGGCATACCAAGAGCCAGCCGACTGCTTTTGCCATCACTCTGAGGTGGAGGGGCTCTGCTCTCGCCTTGTTTCCTTTGAAAACGTTCCTCTGAGTGATTTGCCCAAGATGCCACAGGAATGTGGTGGTGGATCTGGGAGGGGAGCAGCTGTCAAGTCTCGTGTCTAAGTGGTTTAGCAGGAGCAGCCGCCCTTCTTCTAGCCTGGCTGTATCCATGGAGCACTCGGCTCAGTGCTCAGACCTACACCGTGTGCTTTCTTCATTCCCAAGAATTTCCCAGCCTTCTGCACAACTCCTGGCTTAAGGCACGGCAGCGTTTACCCTTTGAGATGGGTCAGGGATGGTGGGAAGCAGAGGGTCCTACAGACATCACAGGGGTTTAGCCCCCAGGGGCAGCAGTGCCATGCTGCCAGCCTCTTTGCTGAGACCCATGTCACCCCACTGTGATTCCCTCCATTGGAAATACTCAGAGTGGCCAGTGAAATAATGGGGCAGCACATGCCTCCATAGCGTGCAAAAGCAGGGACAGAAGCCAGGACACTACTTCTGGCTCTCCACCCCTGTTACAGGCGATGTACAGTGCTCACTGCAAGGGCAGATAGCTCGTGGACTTTGTAACACAGCTATCTGCAAGATACAGATTGCAAATACAATCCAAGCATCAATACAACACAATACATTGCAGCATCTGCTCTAGTTCCCTTCTAGGTACAATGCATGGGTGGTAGATATTCCTGATACACCTCTATCCTGTTCCTGGAGAGTACATTGTTGGTGTAGGCGGATTAAGACTAAGGTCCTTGCTTATAGGCAAATGACACTTAAAGTGCACTACGCAGCTCAACTGTGCTGAGCTTAAAGGAAAACGTTTTTAGTAAAGAGAAACAAAGCCATTCCTCTGTTGCTAGAAGCAATTTAGGTGCTGAGAACAAAAGCAGGTTTAAGTCTACCTTACAAGACAGGCTTCCTAGATTCTGCATTTTGCTCTGCCTGAATGCTGACAATGACTAAGTTACAGAGTTACTGCTTTTGCCTTTCCTTTTTTTACCCCCCCCCCCCCCTTTTTATTTGGTACTCAGAGCTAAGGGTGCAGCTTCAGCTGGGCTTCAAAAGACTCTGTAAGAGACTTCTATAACATGTACAAAAAGTTTCCAGTTCCACAGCTACAACACTTTCCAAATCTTGCTATCCACTTTAACTTCCAGCTCAGCTTTTCCCCACCTCATGTTATTATTATCACAATAAAACTAATTAGGTCTGATATGCCTTAAATTAGTTTGCCAATGTACCTTACCTCAAGTGTATTGTATTCCAACTCAGAGTTGCTGTGTGACCATGTCTCCAAGCTAAACTTGTTTTACTTGGCTTGTATTTCAATAGGATTAGGTCACCATTCCCCTCATACATACACACAGCAAATTAATTAAATACCAAGAAAAGGATAAACCCAGCAAGATCCAGAAACAGCGCATTGTGTCCTACCCTCCTACTGATGGGAACACAGGGAAATGGGAAACTGCAGATCAGAACAGCACAGTATCTTAAGCTTTGCTGCTGTTAATTGAAATGTCAGAGTAGACTTTTGAATGAGCTGACCTCTACTTTATGTTATAACACCTCCCTGAACCTCCATTTAATTTAATGGTCCTGATTAATAGATGGGATACACTCTATAGCAGGGTAGCAGTGAAGGAAGTACAATATATTCAAATACGCCATGCTTAGCTACAGCTGAAGCTGAAAAAGAGCATCAGCTGTTGAGGAAACATATTTTTCTTTACCAACAGTAATTTATGTGAGAATAATATTAGTTTAAACCAGGGTTATACTTGGTTTGGGGTATGGTTTACTTCAGACTAATGAATTACAACTTGTAGGAGTTCCCTTGGGGTCCTAACAGAGGTGGTTGATGCTTTGGTGTGGTATGGATGTCTGTGAGCTGAGGTTGGGATTAAGCATAGCTGTTAGGGGTAAAAAAGTAATAGGTCAGAGACCTGAGCTGTGGGAGTATGGGGGGCACATGGAAAAAGGGAAACAAGACTGATTAAGGGCTTAATGAATTCAAAACCTCCTGTGGGCAAGGCAATGCCAGACCTGTCTCCTCAACAGGTTCAGAGCACAAATGCTCAGTGCACACATCTTGCCAAGAGGATAAGGGAGGGACTGTGATTAGTAAATATGAATTCAAATATGGTTTGAAAAGCCTTTGCTTCTCTGTCATCTCTGAGTAAAGATGAGGAAAGAGAGAAGCAGTGCAAAACCCAGCAGGCTG